>JALPQI010002466.1:0-89143 GCA_025490895.1 Thaumatotibia leucotreta
AATTACTTGGTCGTTTTTCATCATCATCATCATCATCATCATCACATCAGCCGAAAGACGTCCACTGCTGAACATAGGCCTCCCCCAAAGGTTGCCACAATGACCGGTCCTGCGCCACCCGCATCCAGCGGACTCCCGCGACCTTCACCAGGTCATCGGTCCACCTTGTGGGGGGCCTACCCACGCTACGTCTTCCGGTACGTGGCCGCCACTCAAGAACCTTCCCGCCCCAACGGCCATCGGTTCTACGCGCAATGTGCCCCGCCCACTGCCACTTCAGTTTAGCGATTCGGAGAGCTATTTCGGTTACTTTGGTTCTGCTGCGGTTGGTCTCATTTTTAATCCGATCACGCAGAGAGACTCCTAGCATAGCCCTCTCCATTGCCCTCTCCATTGCCCTTTGGGTGACTTTGAGCCTTCTTATGAGGCCCATTGTAAGCGGCCACGTTTCAGTACCGTATGTCATCACTGGCAACACACACTGATTAAAGACTTTCGACGAAAATATGTGTCGTAGCTTCCGAACGCTGCCCAACCGAGTCAGATTCGACGATTGACCTCTTTCTCGAAGTTGGACCTACCTAACTGGATAGTTTGTCCTAGGTATATATATTTGTCTACAACTTCGAGTGTAAAGTCTCCGATTATTACGGGAGTTGGTGCTACATGGGAATTTGATATGATTTTCGTCGCTCGGAGGCTTTACTGAGGTCAACGAGCATAGTACTCAATTCCTCCAAGGTCTCAGCCAAGACTACTATATCGTCAGCGAATCGAAGGTGAGTGAGGTATTCGCCGTTTATGTTGATACCCAGCCTTCTCCAGTCCAGAGTCTTAAAGACATCCTCCAGTGCAGCGGTAAACAGCTTAGGCGAGAAGACATCTCCTTGCCTAACTCCCCGCTGCAGCAGAATAGGCTTCGAGCTCTGGTCTTGGAGTCGGACTGACATTGTGGCGCTCTCGTACAAACACTTCAACACCTTGATATAGCGGTAGTCGACTTGGCACCGTTGGAGAGACTGAAGTACTGCCCATGTTTTGATCGAATCGAAGGCTTTCTCGTAGTCTACAAACGCTAAACAGAGGGGCAGGTTATATTCTTCGGTCTTCTGTATAACCTGGCGAAGCGTATGGATGTGGTCTGTGGTCGTTTTTATTTTCCCAAAATATATTTTGGCAAATGCATCGTTTGGCGTAACATACTAATCCCAAAATATTGTATGGCATACGATTTATACCGCATATACAATATTACATCGCAACCAATTTTTCGCATAAAGTCATTTCGCCGCGAAAGATCATATTCCAATTCAATCTTATGAAATCGTTTTATTTTCCAACTAAATGGTTGGAAATTCTATTTTTGGGCTTGGCTTTTTATAATGCATATTTTCATGTAGTTGATGGTTTAGCTGGCATTTAGTTAACTAAATAATAACCAATGTTTTTGGGTACAGTTTATATAGGTATGTTTATGTTTTTTTTAATAAAAGCTCACACGGGGTTTTATATTATGTTGATAAACAATTAAACGTCGGGTTCTAAACAGTAATTTAGATGAAACTGATGAGGGAACGCAATGCCGAGGGAATAACAAAACAGTCGGTTCTGGCACTCGCCAGCCGCTGCCGCGGCACGGCCGGCGAGTGCCAGATGGCATAATCCCATTTTGGATTATGCAGACGTTTCTTTTCTTGACGTATCCGAGGAGCAGTTAAACAAGCTCGATCGGCTTCAGAACGTCTGTATTAGGTTTATTTTTGGTCTATGAAAATTCGATCATGTCTCTGTTTTCCGCTCGCAACTCAAGTGGTTGCCAATCCGTTTTAGACGTAATATCCATATCCTTTCTCTTCTTTATAGTATTCTTTTTATTCCAAATACCCCTGGCTACCTTCAGGAGCGGTTTAGTTTCCTCTCTTCCTTAAGGTGCTCTCAAAACCATCTTCTTGCTCCTCCCCGATCATCTAGTAAGTTCTTTAATAAATCTTTTAGTTTTCAGTCGGTTAGGATGTGGAATGCTTTGCCCATTGATATAAGGCGGGCTCAATCCCTGCCAATATTTAAAAAGCGCCTGAAAGAACATTATCTGTCCCTATCTGTCTCCTGCTGTATCGTAAATTAGTCGTAGTCTTTGCTAGTAGTTATTTGCTTTTGTGTTATGAAATGAAGGTAATATATTATGTAAAATCAAACAACTTACTATTTGACCCTCGCCATGTTGCGGATTTTCAGTGACACTAATTTATTTTACTGGCAATGATTACTGTTTGACATCAGGCGTTGAATGTCATCGAATGTCACCGATGTAAACAAAAAGAAAATATATCGCGACTTAACGATTTTATCATAAAAATGCCGGAAAAGATACCAATAGAAGCAAGAAAAATCGTCTTAAATACAATAAAATATTTAAACCAAAGAAAGAACGAAGGATTGAATAGTATTCTATTGGAAAATGTTTTGCAATTGGTTACTGACATGACCGGTACTGACACTTTATAGTGCGGTTGTATTTGAATTGGTTAGTTGTTATAATTAAACTTAATAGATTTTATTTTCTCATTTAAGGTGTATGTAGATCGACGATTAAAAATATTTATAAAAATAAAGAAGCGACTTTGCCAACTGTACAAAATAAAGCCCCACGCAAAAAGAATAGAAGACTACTATTTAATTTTAGGAAGTCACTCAAGAAAACTGCACCGACGGCTGTGACCATGTAAATAAAAATTGTAGACGATTATAGGAATAAAAGCCGAACGATTTATAATCGAGGTTGGTGGTCCTGAAAGCGACACAACATCTGACCAAGATCAAACTTCATCAGAGTCAGAATATCAAGAATACATAAAATATTGAGTAGGTATTTGGAATCGGATTTTGACGAATAGGTAATAATATTACGAAGCTATCGGCCGCAGGGCAGCTTGTGGCGAGCTGTTGGGGAGTAACGACCCCACGGACCTGAGTGCTCCCGAGAGTCGGTCAGGGTCCCCGCCTCCGGCGTGTCTTCGTCGGTCGGAGTGGCACCCCAAGGGGACCCGTAGGACTCTCAGCTCTGGCTTGCCTTAACTGGCCGTCCAGAGAGGAGTCGTCAGAGCTATACGCTCCAGGGGTGGAAGTGTAAATTTGCATAAGTCGCGAGTTGGTGCAGCGGCTGTCAAGCCACTGCGCAGAAAGCGGTGTACACCACTCTACACTCCTGAGCCGCCTACACCGGTGTTGCCCCTGGCTGTCTCTTGTGACGGCATTTACGGGGGCCCATCTAGTCGGCGGCGAGTCACCGCCTGCCTCGATAGCAAAGAGAAATCATTGTTATGGCAGGTGTCCGGACCTCTTTTCTATAGTTCCATCTCTGATCCATCCATCCTCCATCACCATAGCCCATTAGTCTTTTCCATTCCTTCTCAATAGACTCTATACGCCAGCTGGGACCGGTTCACGGATATCTATTTTTGTGCCCGTGAATGGGTTGCAGCAGGTGTAAAACACAGCAAATTTCTCCAAAGGGCCTCTACGTGTTGGATCTGTATCCCCGCGCAAGCCTATCAAAAGACCGGGATTTATAGGCCCGTGATGAAAGAGAGTTACAAAGCTTTGATTCTCTGTAATATTTTTTTTGGTATTAAAAATATCAACATGTAACCAATACACACTATGCTGACTATACATGACGTATGCACATTATTGCCATAGGTAAACTGTTTGTAGCGACACTGTGTCAGGGTCAAATAGAAAGTTGTTAGGCTTTACTGTGTCATTACTTATTTAGTTGGTAAATAGTTTATATATTAGTTTATGTAGTTTGTTTTCGTTATACGTATCAAGTGGTCTATGTATTATATTTATGAAATGTACAAATTGTTACTTTGTTTGTTTGCACTGCCATTACAGTTTCTCTTGACCATTTCACTATCCAAAAGTTGTCTGGAAGAGATCGCTCTTTAGCGATAAGTCCGCCTGTTGTTACCTACTTATTTAATATTAATGTATTTCTGCTGCTTTGTTTATGTTTGTAAGTAGTGCAACAATAAAGAGTTTTATTATTATTGTTCGTCTTTACCATATCTCGGGACTATGGGGTCCCGGACCTTTGGCAGGCATACGTGGGGCCGAAGCCAACAGCGCAGATGCCTTTTAAGACAAATAATCTAAAAGCAAGGGATACACGCGGCGGATTCCATCCCCGAATGCACAATATGATACGTCCGGAGATGGTCCCCGCCAGGTGCAAAGACTATTGCAGTGCAGCACTATGACTGCGATGGGAACTAAGGTCTTGGGCTATGGATGGTATATTGGATGGACTGGATACTGGGTTATGGGAGGAGACTAGCGGACACCTGCCGTGACAATCAGTCTCAAAATTGTAAAAAGGCAGGTGGTGACTCGCCAACTCATTTAGTGGGCCCTACAAACGGCCGCACGCACAGTGCGACAATAGCGCACCACTTCAGAGCGGCTTTGAGGTTGTCGAGAGGTGAGACTGCGGTAGCCAGCTCCCGGTAATCCGTTCAAGGGCCGCCGGCGTTATGACATTTTACACTTCCAACCTGGAGCATAGGTCCCGCTCTTGCGAATCCACTCTGGCCGGCCGGTCAAGGCAAGCACAGAGGCGAGGGCCATATAAAAGGGCCCTCTGGAATAGGGGTTCGCGGTGTCGCCACTCACCGTCAGCTCGCCACAAGCTGCCCCTGCGGGCTTATTGTTATTATTATTATTAAATTATGTAATATTATTTATAACTTACACAACATATTATTAACTTAAGCCAACTCCGGTTTCCCTCGCACTTCCTCCAAGTTCATCATCAGGCACATCTTGTGATACTTGACCCAACTGCTCACCAAGAGGATCCTAAAAAGCCAACACAATGTATCATTATCTCAAACCAACTCCGAGTTCCCTCGCACTTCCTTCAAGTTCATCGTCAGGCCCATCTTGAGGCATTTGACGCAACTGCTCACCAAGAAAATCCTAAACTACATACAACCAAATGTCATATACACATTATTTGTAAATGTGTATATGTCCATCGTGCTTGTCATAAATAAATGTTATTTCATTTCATTTCATTTCCATTTCCATTAGAATGTCATAATGTTAAAACAGATTAGTAGTAAAATGTCTAAAATTCCATAAATACTCATTTTCAGTATATCAAAATGCCAAAATGACATTGGCATATTACATCTAATATCCGGAATGTGTTAGGTTAGGTCAGTTATTGCATTAAGGTATGTACTGTCAACATTTCATTGCAAAGTTGGGCCAAAGTATTTGCCGGTCCTATGACTGAACTTGATATTATGTTCTGGCATTTCATAACTACTTAGCAGTCCTAGGACTGCAAAGTACCGGAAGTAACCTGCTTTAAAAAGTAAAGTACCGGAAGTAACTGGCGAAGTGACAGGGCATTTCACCGTAAAAATAGAACGAATGTCAATATTGAAATAGCCACAGTGTCAAGGAGGGGTGACGAACGTGTAGAATTGTGCTGGCTTATCACAATACGAGTATAATCCGGTAAAAGATTACCTCAAAAAGTAAAATAAAATTGATGCAGGGAACCTATAACTATGCAGCCTGCTGAATTTAGTTTCCCAGCATCTGTAGTAATGTACTGTTAAGGTGCATTCAGACCAAACGAGCATTCGCTATTCTGTCCCCCACTCTACGAAATCAACGAATCACGTTTTGTGAAACGATCGAATTTCGTAGAGTAGGGGGTTAGAATGTCGAATGCTCGTTTCGTCTAAACGCTCTTTATTTTGCAGGCTCCAGTTCGGCTCACCGACGCCTGGCGCCGTCAAGACTCCAGTAGCGATTATAATTGGCTTCCAGTTCATTTTATATTATAAAAGAAAGCCACTACCTTATTACAAATATGCGGTGAAAACACAGAAGTACTCGGCCAAGTGTCCGAAGGTAAGATACTTACACTTTGACTTAGCCTCTTATCTTCTTCTTGTGAATCTTGTTGTCATGATGATTGGTTATCATCTGCCTGAGCTAATGCTGTCATCTGACAGCATCAGCTCTCTCGCTGTACCAGAATTGCATACCCTATGCAATCGGTGAAACCGGTCGTTTAATCAAAGTTTCCAAACTCGTATAATTATTATTCGTCGGTTTGCATGGTAATAGTACACATAAAAATATATTTTTTTTATTCTGATAATACCTATTACAATGATGGATGATTTGGATGAACAGGCCGAGAATAAGCGGCAAGGCAAGGCAAGGTATATAAGAAAATAGATGATTATTTTTTTGGTTTGTCCAATATTGAAAAAAAAGTAAATATTATGTCAATTTTGAAAGATGTAAGAAAATAAAAACCAAATACTCTTATGAAATTTTGAGAAATATTAGAAAACAATGGTTATTTCGTACTGTATTAAAACACTAAAAGCGTAAAATATATAGCCTTCATATTGTTATGATTGTATACAATACTTTTTTTACGACAGCCAAATCTACTTTGACTTAATCTGACTTGACGTTGACATAGGTACCTAGTATACCTACTCGAGAACAATAATAGTAGATTGTTCAACGAGGGACTAAAACAGGTCAGTATGGCTGTTTAGTCCCGAATTAAACACTCTACTTTTCACTTAGGATGCGAGGAAAAAAACTACGTTCTTCATAATCTCAGTATTTATTAACAGAAAGATAAAGATAAAGATAATTAACTTTATTTGCATTAAACATTACCAGGTACAGGTGTTAGTGTTAATACATTGTAGGTAAGATTACATGTTTAACCTCTGTGGGTAAGCAAATGTATAGCTTAAGCCAAACAATAGAAGCAACAGAAACTATCACAATCCAACAAACAATATACAATGTAGGTTTTTAATGTTTTTGCTTGGAAAGTACCATTTTGGTACTTACCTAACAAATAAACCTCCTACTTTACAGTAGTGGGGCACACCTTTATTTTGCGTACAAAAAATCGTTAAGCTTATAATAATAAATTGGATCTAATCTTAATCATATATTATACAAGTATTAAATATACATAAATCGATTTTCCTTAATATTTTGGCACGCTTGACATTTTGAGGTTTTTTCAATGGCAATAATCGTTCGTTCATAAATCATAAACACCAGAAATGGCTGTTTAGGGGTTTCTAAAGTCAATAAAAAAAGCTTAGAGATTGTATCCACGGCATGCACAAAAGTGGTCCATACACAAGCACTGAAAATGGCGAATATCCTTTATTCTTGAACACCGTGAGTGTGGTTGTTTACGGGTTTCCAACGTCAATTAAAAAAAAAACTTTAGTCCCTAGAGATTAATAAAGAGTTTTAGTCCCGATATGCAGGGACTAAAATAACATTTTAAGAGCACGAGAAGTGAAAAATGGGTTACATAACTACTTGAATAATAAATGGGAATATTGATACCAATAAATACCTACAGTTACCTACACATAGCTAAAAGTAAAAAAAGTAAACCAATAATTTTGTTCTTTACTTTAAGTAAATAAAATCCCAGTATTTCATCATCAGTTCATCGGAATCACTCATAATTACTTCCTCCTCCTTAAGTCGGCCCCTCACTGCTGAGGATCGTGGCCATGATGTAGTCGCTGAAGAAGGCCTCTCCATCTACTGCGTTCTTGAGCTTGATGAAGGGCCAGAGATATCGGCATCTGTAGTTCCTCGGACACCTGGTCGGACCATCTTCTGGGACTACGTCCTCTTGGTCGCTTGCCATCCACATTGCCAGTTATTAATAACTTTTCTAAGTTATCGGTGCCTCGGCGCGCTATATGTCCGAAGTACTGCAATATTCTTTGGAGGCATATTGTTGAGAGGCGCGGCTGCTTGTTCAGCTTAAGCTCTGCCAAGATCGACATATTAGTGCGGCGCGCTGTCCAGGGGATGCGGAGCATTCTTCGCCAGCACCACATCTCAAACGCGTCGATCCTTTTTCTGTCCGCCGCTTTCAGAGTCCAGCCTTCGCATCCGTAGAAGAATATCGGAAAGACTAGCGTGCGGGTGATGTATATTTTAGTTTCCCTTTTGATGTTACGGTCTTTCCAAATCTTGTTTAGCTGAGTCATTGCAGTCTTAGCCATTCCGATGCGACGACGAATTTCTTGTTCACAGCCACCTTTGTTACTAATAACAGATCCAAGGTACTGGAAATTATGTACCGTTTCCAAATCGTTCAGGTGGTTTGTTCTCTGCAGTGCATTGAAACGGTCGACATACATCACTTTGGTTTTGTTTTTGTTGATGCTTAGTCCAAACTCTTTGCTAGCCTGTTCTACGCGATTCAATAGCTCTGCCATCTCTGACTCAGATGCAGCGATCAATGTAGTATCGTCAGCGTAGCGCAAATTGGATAGTGTAACGCCACCAACCTTGATCCCACCTTTCCATCCTTCCAGAGCTTTACGCAGTATATGTTCGCCGTAGATGTTAAACAGGATAGGGGAAATCACACAGCCTTGGCGAACACCTCTCTGGAACTTAAAACGACTGGAGGTGTGATTCCCTATGGTTATGGTTCCAAAGCCTGACTCGTACAAATTCCTGACCAGACGCACCATGTGACTCGGTACACCAGTTAGATGAAGGATCTCCCATAAATTTTGCCATCTTACAAAATCAAAGGCTTTTTGGTAGTCCACGAAACATAATACGACTGGCGTATTAAATTCGTAGCATTTTTCAACCAGGAGTCTTAGGTTAGTGATCTGTTCCCTGGTCCCTTTGCCTTTTACGAAACCTGCCTGCTCCTGTGGTATTTGCCAGTCCAGGAATGATCTTAATCGGCTGTTGATGATGTGCAACATTATCTTGCTCGAGTGGGAGATTAAGGCTATGGTCCTATAATTATTGCAGTCCTTTATCGAGCCTTTTTTATGGAGTGGGAGTATCGATGAGTGAACCCAATCACTCGGCCATTCGCAAGTTTTCCAGACCAAATTGCAGATTTTATGCAGTAATTTTGTGCCTTCTGGACCCATGCATTTTAATGCCTCGGCAGTAATTGTATCGGACCCTGGAGCTTTGTTAACCTTAAGTCTGCGTATCGCTTGCTCTACCTCAGACATAAGTATGTCAGGTTCCGATTCCTCCACATGTTGGATGCTAGTTGTCTGACAGTTGACGTGGTCTTTGTAGAGGTCTTCACAATATTCCTTCCAACGTTCTACTACCTTTTCAATGTCGTTGATGGGGTTCCCATTTTTGTCCTCAACTATCCAAGAGTGTGGTTTGAAATTCCGCGTAAGTTTCCGGATTTTTTTGAAAAGGTCTGCGGTCTGATATTTTTCAGCATGACTCTCCACCTCGATGCAGATGTTTTCAAAATAACAATCTTTGTCTTTTCTGCATTGTTTTTTGATGTCCCTGCTAAGGCGTGAGTATTCTGTTCGTGCTGTCGGTGTATCTACACTCTTGATCTCCTTTCTTTTAGTTATTAACTCCCAGGTCTGGTCAGATATCCATGCCTTTCTTGCACTAGGTTTCTTAGCCATGGCGTTCAACGTTCCAACGAGCTTGGTTTTAAAACAAGACCATAGTTGTTCTGGCCTTTCGTCGACGACATCCGAGAGCTGTGATAGGTGTTTTTCGCTTTCTTCTCGGAAATACTTGGCATCAGACTGGGAGATACGTATCGTCGGCTTAACGAATTTGGCAGTTGATTTTAAGCGAATGTGTAAGTCTGCTACCAGAAGCTGATGGTCACTACCGCAGTCAGCCCCTGGAAACGTTCTCGCGTTTGTTATAGACGACCTCCATCGATGGGCGATCGTGATATAATCTATCTGATTTCGGAAATTATCTCCTGGTGACTTCCATGTTTATAGTCTCCTTTTATGTTGCTGGAAACAAGTGTTTGCGATCGTTAGATTGTTTCCAATACAGAAGTCGATGAGCCTTTCGCCTCTTTCATTTCGGTCACCAAGCCCGTGTTTGCCAACTACATGCCGTATGTGGTCTTCGCTTTTTGTATCTCCTACTTTTGCGTTTAAATCACCTTGGACTATGAGTATTTCGCGTCTCGATACACTGCTGATAGTCTCCTGCAGTTTATTGTAAAAATGGTCAATATCTGAGTCAGATGCCTGTGCTGTCGGGGCATACACTTGTATGATGTTAAGCGGGAGGGGTCTGGAGTTGAATCTAATTGACATGATCCTTTCATTTACAGTGTTGTACCCGGAGACGATCTTATTAAATTTAGGAGGAATTATAAACGCTACACCATATCGGCTCTGTGTTTCATGTCCTGAGAAATACATTGTGTTCCCAGTAGTTGTTCTAAAATGCCCTGCCCCCTTCATGTTTGTCTCGCAGAGACCTAAAATGGAAATATTATGCGCCTTCATCTCCTTTTCCACTATCGTAAGCTTTCCAGCTCTCATAAGCCCTCTCACGTTCCAGGTGCCGATTCGGTGTTTAGGCCTGATTGATAGGCGATTCTTGTCTTCAGTAATATTTACTACAACAGGAGCCTGATGACACACTCCTGCGGAGTCTTCGGTAGCATATTTCCCACCCATTGACCCGGGTATCAATGGGCGCCGAGTGTCAGTCGGGTTGTACGATATCGCTGCATTCTTATCGTGACTTTTCATCATGTGCTCTCTTGGGATTATAATCGTAGTGGTTTCCCAGTGCCTTCTACGTCGGGATGTTTAGAGGTGATTTAATTCCTCACGGCCCCCAAAGCCGCCTCAAAAGATTCTGAGGGAACAGGTTAATTAAACCGCCGCCTGTGGCTCGGCGTTGTTGACCATTTTGCACCACCCAGGGGTCACGTGTAGGGTCTCAGGGGTAGTTCCTACGGACGCGGCCAACATTGACCCCCATAATTACTTAACTTTTGCACAATTACTTCGACAAAACAAACACAAACGCCAAAATAGTTTTACCAAGGTTTACAAATTTCGAACACATATTATTTCATTTATTTCATTTCATTTATTTACAAAATAATATTTATACCATTACAGCATAGCCAATGCGGCATAAACATAAACATATAAACAGGTGAAGAGAAGTATAAGAAGGGACGTGCGTAAATTCAACACGAAACTTGTCGAAATAGCACTAACCACACATTCATCTCTCCGTACGGCCAAGCAAGGCATAGACAAAAACAAAACCTGGATAACCAGTCTTCGAGATACTGACGGGAAAAAATGCAGCAGCAGGGCCCAAGTAATAGATATTTGTACCAAATACTATACCCAGCTATATTCCTCCGACTCCACACACTTATCATTCAGTAATAGCGACTCCTGCAACCCCTTAACCATCCCCCCGATAACTGGTTTTGAAGTTAACGCCGCTCTTAAAACCATGAAGTATCAAAAGAGCCCCGGGGAAGATGGTGTCACAACTGAAGCACTTAAAATAGGGAAGACAACCTTGTTGCCACATCTAACAAACTTTTTCAATTCTATTTTACACAGCCGCAAAATTCCTCCGAATCTATGCCACTCAAATATTATACTTTTACATAAAAAAGGCGATAAATCAGACATTAATAACTACAGACCCATCAGTTTAACCTCGCATATCTACAAACTATTTATTAAGATAATAGAAAATAGAATCGCCCCACTGCTGGACAAACATCAGCCACCCGAGCAAGCTGGTTTTCGCCCTAGTTTCTCCACAACTGACCACCTCCACACTTTAAACCAATTAATAGAGAAGTCCAACGAGTTCAATGTGCCTCTGTACCTTGCTTTTGTCGACTATAGCAAGGCATTTGATAGCGTCAAACACACAGCTATACTTTCCGCCATGCAGAATCAGAGTATAGATTCAAGGTATGTTGAACTCGTTGGAACAATTTACAATAGCAGTACGGCCAACATTAAATTGCATACGCCAGGTCCTACATTCAAAATAGAAAAAGGCGTTAAGCAGGGCGACCCGCTGTCTCCTAAATTGTTCACCAGTTGCCTTGAAGAAATATTCAAAAAGCTGGCGGTCTCGTGGGAGGGGTTGGGCATTGTCATCGGTGATAAAAGGTTAACAAACCTGCGCTTTGCCGATGACATTGTCTTATTCTCCCATACGGCATCTCAATTACAGAAAATGCTACAAGATCTCAGCATCGCAAGCCTTGAGGTTGGACTCACAATGAATCGAACAAAAACTCAGTTAATGACCAATAGAACGAAACGTAGGGTCACGGTAGACGGACAGGATATACAATATGTCGATGAGTACATATACTTGGGCCAGATAGCTTCTTTCGAAAACAGGAACACCGCGGAAGTCAACAGACGTGTCGATAATGCCTGGAAGAGCTTCTGGTCCATGAAAGCGCTGTTGAAGGGTGACCTTCCACTGTGTCTCAAGCGCAAACTCATTGACATGTGTATCTGTATCTATCATGGTGTGTCATTAACTGAAGCTCTCAAGTCAAAACTCAAGGTTTGCCAGAGGGCGATGGAGCGCAGCATACTTGGTGTTCGTAGAACTGATCGAATCAGAAACACGAAACTGCGCTCCAGAACCGGAATTGTAGATGTAGGTGTCAAGACCGCTAAGCTTAAGTGGGACTGGGCCGGGCATGTTTGCCGTATGCACCCAGCAAGGTGGGCCAAAATGGTTTCAGACTGGGACCCACGGGAAACCTTCGATGGTGCTGGCCGGGGCATTGGCAGACCGAGAAGGAGATGGCGGGACGACCTGGACGCGTTTTATCCGAATTGGCGAGAGAAATGTGACGACCGGGCCGAATGGAGGAAAAGAGGGGAGGCCTTTGCCCAGCAGTGGGACACTAAACCAGGCTGACAAAAAAAAAAAAAACAATGGACACAATTTAAAGTAAAACTTATGAAATAGTGCTCGCAGGCATCACACTTATGCCCAACATGTCAAAGATAAGATAAAAAGAAAATAAGCCGGTTCTCAATTACAAAAAATGTGGCTGCGTTCAAGAATATCTAAATCTCAAATGTCAAATTATTTGATAGAATTATGGTTATTACCTTTGTTTTGTAATATCGAATTTATTAAGACGCACTTCATATTTTTACGTATGTTGATTTAAATAATCAAACTAAAAATCTCATTTTTTTTAAAAAGCTACTACCAAATGCTACTAGCTACTAGCAAATGGAAACAAACCTGATAAATGAAAGTTGTACTAAGAAAAAATAATTAACCGAACTCCTATTTTCATATGATTATTCAGAAGTTATCATAAATGAACCTATAGACAAATATTACCTATAGACTTTATTATCGTTACTTAAATGACGTTTATTACCGCTGACAATCATCTAATTGACAGATTTTAAGTGCTGGAGTAGAAAAAAATACTTACAAACAAGGTTTCAACATTAAGGCTTAGGTACCTAACAAACATAATACGAGTATGTAATATACGAATTTGTATGTTATGTACATTATGAAATATTATTTTGTCTCAACGATGCAATGAAATATTGTTGCTATGTTCCTTATAATATAATAGGCTGCGAAGTATGACGTAGTACCGTAAAATTGAATTCGAGTAGTGGCAAATTACTAAACTGTGAAATCGAATCAAAAACGTATTTTTTTAAACCTTATTTAATTAAGCTCACTTAATAATATCGATACCTTTGGGTTCAATTGTCGTAAAGGACAAAATGCAGGTTTTCAGGAGAAGCAAAAAACTATTTTTTTTTTAGAAAACTGTCAATAACTTTTTTGTGTTTTGACCTATATTTGTGATGTGTATATGAAAACAATGTATGTAAACTACAATCTATGTACATAAATTGTAGTTTTGAAAATAAATATATTGAAAAAAAAAACAATGTAGATTGTTGGTATCTTTGACTTAGTGTAGCAATCGTAGTGATAAGCTAAACGGCTTAGAAGTTAGATGTTGTAAAGGACACGTCAAAATGCTATGTATGTCCTTTACACCCACGATTTTTTTGAGCAATTAGAGTTGATAGGGTCGTAAATAACGGTCTTAGACAATTTTCTTACAAACTTGGGGCGTAAATGTCGGTGAAATGGTATAAATAGCGACTGTTTTCCGCTTAAATTACTCCTAACACATTTAAAACATTTATTAAAATGTAGGAAATATGGCGAACGAAAGCTTAATTAAAGTTGTAGTATATTTACTCTAAATATTTAGTCATAACAAAGAACTGGACCACTTTTATGTATCGAAACACTATTTGTTTCAAAACTATACAACTTTTTTGCAACAATTTTAAAGTTATTGTTTCAGTGATGCGCTGTCTCAATAGTAATTTGAACGTATAAGCTATTACTTTTAGCAGGGGAACGTTTTCGTAGTGTCATCATCCTATATCAGTTCACTGCTGAACAACGGCCTTTCTTTAGCCTATTTATGCGTATGAACGCATAAGGAGGTAAATGCCCATAATCACCACGCTGGGCAAGTGGGCTGGCGATCGCAGTACTGTGTCTACTATCATGATGCTGCTGCCCATCATCAATCTTCGATAAATAAATGGCCAGTGACACTTAAAACCCTTAGCCAACTCTTACCACGGAATAGTTGGGGTGGCGACAAATATATTCTTACAACCGTCGTCACACGGCAACATGGCGCGGTTTCGTAGTATAATTTATTAGAAAAAATAAGGGACTGCAGCAGAATAGTGGAACTCGATAGTACAATAATAAGCTAGTTTATCGTGGCTAAATGTAAAGGGTGTCCCAGAAGTAAAGAGACAAATTTCAAATTTTGAACTATTTGAAAATATTTTTATTTCTTTAAGAAAAAATACTGTCATTGCCACCGTTTGCCTCAAATCTGTAAAATTTAGTGGGAAATATGATTGTATTATTGAAATTTTAGTAATAAAAAGAGCTGATCACGTGGTATTCGCTAAAGAGTTGTTCAGAATTATGAATGTTATGGAAAAACGGACACGATATCTAATTTTTCTTCAGAGGGAGTAAGGAGAACTACTTTGTATCAAATTATAAAGCGTTTTGAAGAATCACATGAACACATTTTCAAGAAGATTCCGGGAAAAAATGTACTATTTCCGTAGCTATGAACATAAATAAAGTAAAAAAAAGTGTATGAACGGAATCCTTCGATGTCTGTTAGAGCTGCTGCGGATAAATCGAAAATATCGAAGTCAAGTATAGCTCGTATTAAAATATGCGACCTAAAGCTTAAAGCATTTGCAAAACTGTCAGCTCCTAAGTACTTTAAGGACCAGGAAGTGCGAGCTAAAAGAGGATGCCGAAGAGCGTATGAAAAAACACTGAAAAAAGTTCTCATAATTGATGATGAGACTTACGTGCCCGTGGACCCAACGGATATTCCTGGGAAGCAATACTAACATGTGACTCGACGGGACTCCGTAGATTTATCCCAAAAACTTGTAGCAAAGGTCAAATTTTTCAATAAATATCTCGTTTGACAAGCCATAGACCAAAATGGCAATACATCCTAACCATATACTTGCATAGGCTCTATGACCGCAAGTATTTATTTGAGAGAATGTGTGATAATGCGATAAATTTCGTTCATAGATAAGCATTACCAGAGGGAAGAAATTATATTCTCGCCGGATGTGGCGTCATGCCACTACGCCACGGAAGTCACTCAACATCTAGAGGCTGCAAGTATAGATTATATACAAAAACATAACAACGCCCCAAATGTTCCCCAAGCTGCTAGTATTGAAGCTTATTGACCTTTACATAAACGAGAATATAAAAAACGAACAGAAAAAACCCAAATCGTTGACTAGATTTAAGCATACATGGACTAAATTGGCTAAAAGTGTGACAGCTAGTTCTCGAAAAGCTGTAATGAGACGAGTAGCAATCAACCTTAGAAAAATTGGCTACAGAGCCTTTGCACAAGCAAATTTCATATAAAGTAGGAAATAAAATGAAATTCTGAAGTTAACTAAATGTAAATAGTAGTGTTTTGTAAGAATTTTTTATTAAATATTTTCATTCGAAACTTGTCTCTTTACTTCTGGGACAGGCCATATTTCGTTCAAGGCGACATGACAGAGTGTACAAAAACATAAATATTACGTAATACAGATTACTATGATTGCCAGTATGCACATATGCATCCTCCAATATAATTATGTAAAGACCAAACACTAGGTAATGGTAATAGTAAAGTTTAATAAGCAACTGTTCAAGTAGTTCATGCTTATGTTATGTAATAATACACAATAGACAGGTAGTAATTGTAAGACTTTACAAGAAAGAAGAACTAGGAATACCTACGGGGTAAGTTCCTCGTTCCTGAGGGCACAGAATGTACCTATTTCTAGAATATAACTCCTAGATACGATTACAAAATCTTCAGATATTATTTTGTTTCTACTTATTTCTACTCAAGATTCAGAATTACTGTCACATATCGTCGCTGTGCCTACAAAAGTCGCTATGTGATTTTTTTTATTTTTTTATTTTAACGCCATTTTGAACTTTATGTCACGCTCCAAAAACAGCGGTGAGGCTATCTTTAATAGTTCCGGATTTGTGAATTTTAGCTATGTGATTTCCATACATTATTCTCTTACTAAAAACAGTATGTGCAAAAATTACATGACTGTTTTATACAACCATGATTGTTTTTATTATAATGGAGCCCGTTATGTGATTTTAGGCACATAGCGAGTATTTTTTATGAATTAAAACAGAACAAATCTGGCTCGATATGTACTGCTCCGCACATAGCGATATTTTTGTACTACATCGAGTTCGTAGACTATGCTTGAGGCAACGTCTTACGACACTTAGCGAAATTTTCCTATCACTATTATTATTGAAACATGTTTTATTTTGTTTCATTGAAGATATTTCATCAAAATAACTATGTAACGAATATGATAAAGGCGTATACATTTTCGCAATTAGTTATTTTAACCAAGTTACAAAATTTGTAACTGTCTATTATTTAATAAGACACTAAGAGACTTTGGACGACTGAAACAAAAATAGCTATGTATGTGATAAAATATTGGTAATATTTATTTTTCTCGTTAAAAAACTGAGATTTATTTTTATAAAAAACATTAAAATATTGTAAACTGAACATATTTATCAAAATAAAATATTGGCCTAATTTGAGTGAACAAGATTCAAAATAAACAGTTTTTTGTGAGTATGGCGATATTTTTGCCAATATCTTATTTTTCTGATAGCAATCTTTCCATTCGCAAAATTTACCAATCGTTTTTTTTTCTGTAGCTGATTCCCCGGTTTGAATTTTTCCCAGTAGTAACAATCCCATTCTCATAATTTCCCAATCTGTGTATATCCGAAATCATAATTTCTTATTCCGTTTTGTTCTTAAAAGCACTGCTTACGCAATAAATGCTTACGCAATTTAGAATTTTGAGCAAAAGGTTGCCGATAGCTGGAGGTGCTAGGAAATATTAATAAAGTGTTCCAAATAAATAATTTAGAGCTCGCAGGAGACTTACCTTTGAACTATGAAATGCAGCGGTTCTTGAAGTATAATTATATTCGTGGTTATATCTCCAGGCTGGTGATAATTACGGCGGCGGTAACAATTTATGGCGACGATTCCTCTTTTTTGCGGCTTTAGAACGAAATCTTAAACGAAATCTTCCATTTGCGGTGACAAAATTATTTAGAATGACTTTTCTGTTTTCTTGACCATATTAAAGAGAATGAATGTAGGTGGCCAGTAAGTCACCTGCTGACTATGAAAGAAAATAGTTTAGGCCGAAAAGGAATTTAGCGCACTAGCGCCACCATGCTCCCGGCCTTGAAATGCGGTGAATTTCAAGTATGAGGTGATATAAAGCGGTAGATTAAGTAAAGCGGTAGAATATATAAAGCGGTATGTCATGATTTTTGCTAATTATTTTATAAAAGAGGGTTATTTGATTTTGTATTGCGGCAAAACCGGTATCTTGTTTTCTGTCGACTAATACCCATGTTAGAAACGAGGGTATAAAAACGAATGTTTCTTAGAAATAAGTTCAGTTGGTTGTCAATCGTCGAAGTATCCTAATGCATAAATCATAAATTATAGTGATCAAAGTTTAAAATATTGTAAGAGTGTAAAAGTGGTACAAAAATATAGTCAATATTGTTCAAATTGTTGAAGTTTTATTTTACTTCAGAAAGCGGGAGTGAACCGAATTGAATTACAGTTAAAGAGGTATGTACCTAATTAATTAACTATTTTACTAATCGTAAAATATTATATTCACGCCCACGTGAAAATCCGACATTCTTAATTAGTAGCGCATGTACTCAATTTTTACGGCCGTTTGGTCAGAGCTACTCTCTGATAACGAGCTGTCTTAATATGGTACATGCGTGATGATATAAGGTATACTACCGGGGCTACTCTTCGGTAGTATCCTTTGTTTTATATTTAAGTAATTACTAATACTTTTGCTAACGCATGTACTCGATTTTTATGGCCGTTTGGTCAGAGCTACTCTCTGATAACGAGCTGTCTTAATATGGTACATGCGTGATGATATAAGGTATACTACCGGGGCTACTCTTCGGTAGTATCCTTTGTTTTATATTTAAGTAATTACTAATACTTTTGCTAACGCATGTACTCGATTTTTACGGCCGTTTGGTCAGAGCTACTCTCTGATAACGAGCTGTCTTAATATGGTACATGCGTGATGATATAAGGTATACTACCGGGGCTACTCTTCGGTAGTATCCTTTGTTTTATATTTAAGTAATTACTAATGCTTTTGCTAACGCATGTACTCGATTATTACTGCCGTTTGGTCAGAGCTACTCTCTGATAACGAGCTGTCCTAATATGGTACATGCGCGATGAACTGAGCTATACTACCAGGGCTACTCTTTGGTAGTATACTTTGTTATGCTTGTTCCTTAATTCATATATTATTTGATAAAATTTACTATGGTCTTTAATTTTTTCTTTTTTTTTATACATATATATATCTATATATATTTATATGTTATAAGGGTTTGCTAGTCCACTAGCTTGAGTGGGTATGTATCCTGCTGGTTACTGAGTGGACAGCAAACGCTTACGTATTAAGATACTTGTTTTAGTGGGGTTGCGAGCTCACTTAGGTTGAGTAGGTATGTATCCTACTGGTTACTGAGTGTGCAGCAAATTGTCCCCGGATTATATTACTGTTCATTCATTATGGAATTTGTGATTCCACAAGTTTTAGTGGGTATGTATCCTACTAGTTACTGAGTGGATAACAAATGTGCACTTTATTATTAAATGCTTTATCGGGAACCCTTGATCTCCGGATTGAATCAATTGCTACCATAACACTTAATTCCATTGTTACTAAGATAATTTCTGGCTTATAAACATTAATATATATATATATATATATATATATATATATATATATATATATATATATATATATATATATATTAATGTTTATAAGCCAGAAATTATCTATAATATGAATTAAACATGCTAAAATTATATTCATTTTTGGATACTTGTTAAATGAATACCGTTCCACAGTGATGACAATAGTCTCAAATTATTATTGACGGCATCGGTGGAGGTTTCTAAGACCTCTACTATCCCTGTACATGTAGAATCGAATTATTCGGGCGACATACTTGTTGAGGGTTATACCACTATGGAGCCTGGTAACGAGTACAGCCTTCTGCAAGGTGCTTACCATCTCGAGAACGGCAAAGGTGAAGTAGTGATATCTAATTTATCACCTAATGCTACTAAACTCAAGGCAAATACGCTAATAGCCAGGCCAGTCCCTTTTACAGAACACAAAACGTGTCAAGTAAACCGAATCATGAAAGACACCACCACGCTAGACCCATTGATTAAGTCTGACATCAAGGTAGGATCAGAGCTTGACAAAACACAGACGGACAGACTCTACTCTCTATTGCAAGACTATCGCGATTGCTTTGCTACCAGTCTGAGTGAGATAGGCTGTACTACCAGTGGTGAGATGAAAATAGAGTTGACAGACGATAAACCAATAGTTTATCGGCCGTACCGCCTATCTCACTTAGAACGTCAGAAGGTTCGCGAAATTATAGATGATCTGTTACAGAATGATATTATTCAGGAGGCAAATTCCGATTTTGCTAGTCCCATTTTAATGGTTAAAAAAAAAACGGTGAACAGCGCCTATGTGTCGATTTTAGGGCCCTGAATAATAAAACTGTTAAGGATCGTTTCCCGTTGCCAATTATAGACGATCAGATATCTAACCTTAGCGGTAACCGATTTTTTACAACCCTTGATCTAGCCTCTGGCTATTATCAGGTACCCATGGCTGACAAAAGTCGACATCTCACCGGTTTCGTAACGCCTGATGGGCACTATGAGTTCAAAAGGATGCCCTTCGGCCTGGCCAATGCGCCCGCTGTTTTCCAGAGACTAATTAATAAGATTCTGGGAAACAGACGGTTTGAATATGCATTAGCGTATCTCGATGACGTGCTCATACCAGCGAAAAGCATAGAAGAGATGTTTCAACGCTTGAAAGACATCCTTTTCCGACAAAATGGTCTTACACTTAAATTAACAAAGTGCAGCTTCTTTGATTCTCGAGTCAATTATCTAGGGTATGAAGTTTCCTCTGATGGTATTCAACCCGGTGAAGCCAATATTTTAGCCGTCAAAGAGTTCCCTACTCCTCGTAATGTGCACGAAGTCCGTCAATTCCTGGGGCTCACAGGATACTTTCGAAAATTTATGAAAGGCTACGGGGAAATAGCTCGCCCTTTAACCTCTTTACTAATGAAAGATTCCTTGTGGCGGTGGTCAGATAAAGAGGAACAAGCTTTTACTTGTTTAAAGGAAATGCTCATAAGTCGTCCCGTTCTAGCACTGTACGATCCAAAACTAGAGACAGAGTTACATACCGACGCCAGTTCCCAGGGCATAGGAGGCATACTGATGCAGTGGCAGAGTGAGACTCGAGTCCTTAAGCCTGTTGCTTATTTTAGTCGCCAGACTACACAGGAGGAAAAACATTTGCACTTCTATGAACTGGAGACACTGGCGGTGGTATGTTCTCTAAAGAAATTTAGGGTCAACCTTCTGGGGTTCCATTTCAAAATATACACTGATTGCGCAGAATTACGAACCACGTTGACAAAGAGGGATCTTATACCACGTAAAGCCCGGTGGTGGTTACAAGTAAGTGAATATACTTTTGATGTAGAGTATCGCCCTGGGGTTCAGATGTCACATGCAGATGCTTTAAGCCGCAACACTAATCTGCTAGTTGAATCTGATGATAACCCTGCGGTTAATATTTACAACATCACAAAAGAGAATTGGCTTTTTTCCTTGCAAGTAGCCGACCCTGACGTTTCTCGAATTTTTAGAACACTTAAACCCGATAACGATGAGCAAACCAAAGACATTCGTAAAAACTTTGTTGTGAAAAACCACGCCGTTTATAGGAAAATTGACGATCAGTTATTACTAGTTGTTCCCCGAAGTGCCAGGTGGCAGATATGTCGTGCCAACCACGATGATATCGGTCACCTAGGCTATAGTAAAACCCTAGAAAGGATAAAAGAGTCTTACTGGTTTCCGCAATTAAGAAAATTTGTTAAGAAGTATGTGGAAGCATGCTTAGAATGTGCTTACAACAAAGACTCTGCCCCAAAACAGAAATCCGGTCATTTGTTTCCCATAGAAAAGGTTCCGGAACCCTTCCATACTGTTCACATGGACCACCTTGGGCCTTTTGTGAAGAGTAAGGAAGGTAACACACACATACTTACCGTAGTTGACTCCTTCACTAAATATGTCTTTGCTAGGGCTGTTAAAGACCTGAAAACCAAAACTACCGTCAAAACATTAAGCAAGATATTTTGTCATTTTGGAGTACCTGCCAGGATTGTCTCGGATCGTGGTACTTCTTTCACCTCTGCTGCTTTCAAATCCTTTTGTGACGAACACGGTATCAAACACGTTTTAAACGCTGTCGCCTGTCCCAGAGCAAATGGTCAAGCCGAAAGGTTTAACCAAACCATTCTAAACTCTTTATCGGCACAAAATGCCTTTGGTCATGAACGCGACTGGGACAGGTGCCTGGGTAAGATTCAGTGGGGTATCAATAATACCGTAAACGCTTCGATACAGAAATCAGCGGCAGAGGCTTTGTTCGGTCTAAAAATGCGCGATATTTTATCGAACAAACTTGATACTCCAAGCAATACCAGTAATCTAGACCTAGATGCTATTAGACAAGACGTGCACGCTAATTTGGAAAAAGCACAAAGAAAAATGAAACTTAGGCATGACAAGGATCGAGTTCAGGCTATAACTTATAGCGTTGGTGACCTGGTTAAAATTTCTCGTAATAATTTCGATAACAGCGGTAATAGTACAAAGCTTCTTTCTAAATTCATAGGGCCTTATAAAGTTACGGAAGTTATAGGTATCGGACCTAACCACTGGATTGAGCTCCATAACCCGAAAGTCCTCTCAACCGAGCGTATACATCATAGCCGAAAAGTACGTGAAGCTATTGAAATTAAGAAACATCGGAATTTTAATCAAAATGAGGGACAAGGAATCTCGTCCGCGTGGAATCCCGTGATTTACAAATGTAAGCGTGGTGAAACATCCATTTTTAAGCCATTGGATGTTGTGAGTGTTGTGTGTAGGCCTAGTGACATCCCTAGCCTAGAAGTGAATAATCAAGATCAAGTGCGGGTAGTTCGAAAAACCCGCGCAGCTCGAAGGTGTTGATACATTCTCTCGCCAGTCTGCCTGCGACCACGGGTGTAACGTCATGCCCGAAACGTCAGGATATAATTAAACGTAAGTTTACGCGATTAAGACCCGTTTGTCTGTAAAGTATGAGTTATAGGTAACGATAGATATAGAATAGGAGACGTTCCCGGTTTCAATAAAAAGGGCAAACCATACACAACTGTGATCGCGGCTGATAGGATGAGACCGTGGATACATATTAAAAGTCTCGAATTGCATAATAGCGATAACAGTAGTACTGAGAGTGACAATGACACTGAATCATAGACCTTACTTGTAAATATATCGATTAATTGCAAATAGGTTGTAAACCATGATTGTTAATTGAATAGTACTTTGATATAATTTAAATAATAATGTTATTTTTAGTATATTAAGTAAGCTAAGTTATTTAAGAAGTGTCATGATTGAATGTTATTACAGTTAATCAACTTGTATTGTTTAGTATAGTCAATTTAAGCCCGATGTATTGTAGATTGGTGTGTAGTTTGATTTTTTTTGTTTATAATATACATAATAGAGTAAATATTATGTAAGTATAGATTTATTAATCCTTGAAATGTACATTTTGATTAAGATGTACCTAACTATAATTTAAATGTTGTCGTGCGTCGGGAGACAGCACGATGCCGGATGGCCGAGTGTCATGATTTTTGCTAATTATTTTATAAAAGAGGGTTATTTGATTTTGTATTGCGGCAAAACCGGTATCTTGTTTTCTGTCGACTAATACCCATGTTGGAAACGAGGGTATAAAAAACGAATGTTTCTTAGAAATAAGTTCAGTTGGTTGTCAATCGTCGAAGTATCCTAATGCATAAATCATAAATTATAGTGATCAAAGTTTAAAATATTGTAAGAGTGTAAAAGTGGTACAAAAATATAGTCAATATTGTTCAAATTGTTGAAGTTTTATTTTAGGTATGATAATTAAAGCGGTAGAATATATATAGCGGTATGATAATTAACTAATAATGATTATGAAGCGGGATGAAAAAATGATGAAGTAGATTACTGAGATGGCAACGGATATAGCTTTACAAGAGGGCGTTTCAAACTTTTTCACGACTACGTTTCAAAGTTCAAACTTTTAGAAACAAGGTTAAAAAGTTTTTGCTATTACACCAAGAAAGAGAGGAAACTTTGAGTCATGACACAAGTTGTTTGTAGGGTTAAATTATAATTATATACTTCTTCGTCTTCTTTCTTACCTTATATGTTATGTCCTAGCTGCTTTCGTATATCATTCTGTTCACGCATTTGTTATTACGTAGTTCGTAAGTACCTATATTGCATAGGAAAGGTTGGAGCACGTGTGTGCAATAATTTCACATTTCCACGTTGGATCCCACACCTCCTTTTCGTCTGTTATACTGCATTTTTTCTTGTTTACTTTATTCGTTGTAAAATTGTCGTGTATTTCTTGTGTTTTTGTGTAATTTTAGTGCGTTATCCGTGAGCCGGCCATATCCGACATTCGCCATTTTTTCGTCGCTGCTGTCAGTGATGACAGCTATTGCAATTGGCGGAGGCGGATGACAGTAATGTGGTCGCGTTCATGGATAATGAAAAAATAAAAAAGTGTTTAATATTTGTGTATGTGGATAGTAATTTTAATTATTTTTTATGTTGTTATGTGGTAATGTTTTGTTTTAATGTTTAATGTTTGTAACTCTTTGTGTTATCTGTCGTGGCATCACTGAATGGGCCCTACGGAAGACCAGCGCCGATTTCTTAGTCGGCAATATGCTGAGTTGGGTCCATTTTGTGATGCACACACCACTTACTTTCTTTTATTTAATTTTTACTTTTTATTTATTTTTTATTTTCCTATGTTGTCTTGTTTATGTTTATGTTTGTACTGTAAGCGTCACAAATAAATGTTTTTCTTTCTTTAAATAACACTCCAGGGGTTTTTACAGTAGCAACCCGAACAATTCCATCAGGCCCAGGATGGACGGCAGTAATTATGCCTCGTGGCCAGTGGAGGGGTGGTACGTCATCATCACCCATCAGTACAACCGTACCTTGTACAACCGGACAGTCAGGAGTACACCACTTGTTACGGACTTGCAACTTATGTAAAAACTCTAAACGCCACTTTTTCCAGTAGGAATGCACAATTGTTTCCAGCAATCTTTTCCTATTATTAAGGTTCCGACATTCAGTAGACAGGTCAGACGTGGGCAAATACTGAAGCGGGGTGGACATTAAGAAATGAGCGGGCGTCAAAACCTCTGGATGCGGATCCGAAGACAAAACACTGAGCGTGCGAGTATTAAATATGCATTCAATCTGCACGAGCACTGTCAGCAGCTCTTCATATGTTAGAATCTGTGACCCGATAACACGATATAAATGTGTTTTTACGCTCTTTATATTTGACTCCCACATGCCGCCGAAATGCGGTGCACGAGGAGGAATCATTTTCCATTCAATGCGGTAATTATTACATTCGCGGTTAAGTTTACACTTAAAGTCTGCGGAGCGGAAAAGATTATACATCTCATTTAGTTGAGATTTAGCGCCGACAAAATTTGTCCCGTTGTCCGAATACAGACACGATACGGGACCTCGACGGGAGATAAACCGTTTAAAAGCTGCTATGAAAGCGTCTGAAGTTAAATCTGACACCAATTCGATGTGCACTGCCTTTGTAACGAGGCACACAAATAAGCATATATAAGCCTTTTGTGCGTGTTGACCACGACGGCGACAAAGCGTGATGCGAAGGGGGCCCGCGTAGTCGACACCGGTGTGAACCAACGCTTTAGCTTCTTGTACCTATATGACAAGAAGGCAGGTCAGCCATCTTCGGAACTGGATGGATAGGATTGACACGGAAACACGAGTTGCATTTATGCAGTCGGTTTCTAATCACGGTACGTGCGTCAAGTATCCAAAAGCGTTGGCGAATAATTGACATCAACAGACCTGCACCTGTATGACAATTTACAGCGTGATAGTGGTCAATGATTAGATTCACTACATGATCGCGTTTAGGGAGCACGACGGGGTGTTTCACCTCGAAAGGCAGATCAGCATTCGACAGGCGACCTCTAATACGCATAACATTTCTGTCATCAATGAATACTGACAATTTGACGAGTTTGCGGGATGGTAAAATATTATTTTTAATTCGAGTAATATCATCTTTGAAGTGAACTCTCTGCACGGCAAGTATTAAAGCGGTTTCAGCGATTTCAAGATTTTTTATTGTTTCAGCACGGTTCAATCTTTTTATGAAACGAAGTATATAAACAATAGTTTGTAGCAATTTATTCCAAGAAGAAATGCGTTGCGCCAAATCATACAGTACTGACGACTCCTGTTGCACGATAGTTGTCAATGCAATAGTTTTATGTTCTGGCAACTGATCGGCTGCCGTGCAATGAAATGGATTAATAGGCCATTGGTTTGGAGCATTTCCTAGCCATGAGGGCCCATTCCACCACAGGTTATGAGCAACTAATTGCGACGGCGTCAACCCACGAGATAAGCAATCGCTTGGGATTTCAACTTCAGAAATATAGTAGAAGTTGTCAGATGACACATTTTCCTGACATTGCGCATCTGATACGTGACCTAGCCGGCGATGCCAGATATCGGCATTCTCCGAAAACAATACCTCGCGAACAATATTGGCAGAAAATTCCGTTTCATAAAGACCGTTTTTAGTTTTATATCCACTTAAAATGGTATGATTATGTTTCTTTACAGTTACCTTATTTCCAACGAAGTGTACAGAAGCTCCGTGATCAGTGATTGAACTTACAGATATCAGGTTTCTTGAAATTGCAGTAACATGTAGTACATCTTCCAGTTCAAAGGTGTTTGCGTTGATTGTACCTATGGCTTGAGCGACTAAGTTCTCTGCATTGGCACATCTTATATCGACCTTTATATTTTCTGTAAAATTTATAATATCGTTATTGAAAAACATGTGGGATGATGCACCCGAATCGATAATGGCTCTAATATTAGTGGTATGCTTCATTTGTTCACTCACCAGGCTAAACGTTGCATTTCCTACAGATTTTTAAGGAAAAACATTCACTAGAAGTATGGCCACTTTTATTGCAAATTGAACATTTTTTATTGGTACAGAACCTGGCAATATGCCCTGGTTGATTACAACTGAAGCATTTTCTTTCGTTACTTTTCATGGCTTCCTCTGCTTGATGATTCATCTCTAAATTATTATTTTCAAGAAGCCTAATTTCTTTTTGTATACGTTCTATAGGCCTCCCAATACGTTCAATCTTTGGGGGAGGCCTATGTTCAGCAGTGGACGTCTTTCGGCTGATATGATGATGATGATGATGATACGTTCTATGAGAGTATGTTTGGTTTGGTCAGATTTTGGAGTTACCTCCCATGCAGTTCTGATGTAATTTAATTTTGAAGGTAAAATTGTTAAAATCTTTTGCATAAGCATGTCATTATTTATTTTGTTCTCAGTAGATTCTAGTTCGAAACACATATTTTGTAATTCGCTGATATCTTCTATTATATTTCCGGTAGATTTGTAATTATAAAATTCAATCACTTTTAAATGGCTGTCTTTTTCAGCCTTATAATTGAAGACGATGTCTAATTTTTCAAAAATATCCTTTGTAGTTAAGCAATTTATCACATAATGTATGATATTTTCATCAATTGAATTTAAAATATAATATTTAGCTTTACTGTCTTTACCTTTGTCTTCGCAGTCGGCTCCAATTCCTTTCGCATTCAGAAATAATTTTGCTAATTTTCTCCAGTTCGAATAATTTGAGTTTGATTTTAAACTCTTTAAGTTGTCCATGATGTGGATTCCTGTTTAAAATTGACTTACGGTTTTCCTTGACTCGTTGCTATGCTTATTTTGTAAACAACCTTCCGTTGCTATGGTTAATTTTGATAAATATTTACATGCCAAAACTAAAAAGCTAATACGTAAATGCTTTCACAATTATTGTCTCCTTCCTTAAAGTTCCAAAGGGCCCATAACCTCTTGTTTGGTTGCTTCGAGGGCCCTGGACATTAATTCAAACGGCACAACGCTTCTTTCTCACCACTATTTATTTAATTAAATTCACTTATAAAAACATGTTTATTATTGAAGATCTGTCAGTCGAGTGAAGTTTGAAGGCTCATCATACATAGACAATATGTATGATGAGCTTCCAAATTCAAATAGTGTTAGTCAAGCACGAGTCGATTGCTTGCTAACAACCTTCATAATAACAACACTTTCCACATTTGCAGAAAAGACGCATTCTAAGGTGAAGTATATCGTATTTAAAAAAATTACTTGCAGGATACTTACTTTGATTTTGTTTTGTAAACTATAACTGTAGATTTCCTTAAGAAGGGTCTGATAGGTCCTATTATTTGTTTTATATTTACACCCAAGTTAAATAAGGAACTGTAGGACAGGTATACTTACTTAGAATGTTTTGTTATTTTACGCCGCACGAGTGTAATCATAAACAAGAAATATGTTGGTCTTGTTAATCCCTCGTAGGCCTGCTTCATCATTGAGCTTTTTATTTTAAATATCAAGGTCAATGATGATATTCATTAATTAATTCAGATAGTCTGCGAGGGGTTAATCAAGGTATTATAAGGATGTTATGCGTTAGTTCAATTCTGGGGACGTTTGGCATAGTTTTTTTTGTTAAATCTAAGTACAGAATAAAAACACGAGATGATTAAACAATTTGTTTATTAGGTATTATACTTTGAAATAATATTATAATACTAGCTGTACCCGCGACTTCGCACGCGTGCTGTTCGGTGATCTGTGTTGTACATTTTCAAATGTATGTCTGGTAAATGGGTTTCTTAGAATTGGTCCTTTTGGTGATAAGATATCAGATTAACAGCCAAGTTACAAACGTATTGTGTTCGGTGTAGCAAAGAAATTAATATCATACACAGTGAAATAAATGATTTAGGTACCTATCGTATGAGGTTAACTTCCAAATACTACTCAAATTTTGATATCTCTAAAGGTAGTAAAATAATGTGGTTTCCCTCAGCAAACAAAATGATAGTCGTATTTCAAAACGCCAAAATTATACGTATTCTAAAAAGCATAAGCATAGCGTAAGTAAGGATTTGAGGGTAAAAATTAAGATGAGGCTTGAGAGAATCATAAAAGTCATCATCATAGCATGGATTACCCTAAGTTAACCGGAGGACTTCAGTTGCTGAATGCGTGGCAGTAAGCATCAGTGCAGTGTATGCAAAAACCTATCGCCAGGGTTTGAGTCGAGGAACCCAAAAGAGTAATATTCGGAAAAAGTTGGAAAATAATCTAAGATGGCAGTGTGCTGGGGCGAAAAGTTTACCTAAATCCCGAGTAGTTCAGCAAGCCCGAAGGGCGAACTTTAGGTTGGGAGGAAGAAGGCCGAACCAGCAGAGGGTCGAAGGCCCGGAAACCCACTCCAGGGGCCCAAGTAATTCGGCCTCGCAGCAGGAGGGCCGTCCCAATCACAGAAACAATAAAAATACATGTCAAATATACAGAATAAGGAGGTTGTAGGGTATTTTGGGGTCCCACAAATAAATGGTCAGCACTAACACTTTCAAAAATTAGTTTATTAAGGTAAACTGGGCTATTACAGAGCCAAAAAACAAAATAAAATATAATTAGAAAGCAGGAGCGAAAATAACGTGCTGTCGGTATGGCGCGCAATGAGATCTGCCCGCGGGGGGCTTCCTCCCCCTACCCCTCTGTCCACCCCGCTCATCCGCATAGCTAACATCCTCCACCCCAGTGCTGCCTAGCAGCACTCATCAGCCATGGGTATGCGAGCAACGCGTGCCGCTGACCTCACCAGCAAACCAGTCTGGGTTTTGATTTTTACCATTCTCACTCGACCATCTCTACCGGGCATCACCTCTTCTATTATACCTCGTGGCCAGGTATTTCGTGGGCTATTTGGATCGACTAGTAAAACGAGATCTCCCACTTGCAAGGGTCTCTGTTCCTGGTTCCATTTTCTACGAGGCAGTAAATCAGGTAGGACTTCTTTTAACCACCTCTTCCAGTTTCCAGTATAAGTCCGCCAGTCGCTGGGCGATTCTCCATTGCCTACGGAGGTAAAACTCGTCATCATTGAATGCACCGAGGGTAGGTAGATTTGAAGACGAACCGAGCAAGAAATGATTTGGCGTCAGTGTCTCAGTGCTGCCTGGTTCCACGGAAACGTGTGCCAAAGGTCGACTGTTCACTATGTTTTCGACTTCAACGAGTAAGGTATTTAGTGTTTCATCTCGAGGGGCTCGCTCTTTCAGGATGACCTTCAGGCTATTTTTAACGCTCCGAATTAACCTCTTCCATGCTCCACCCCAGTGTGGGCTCGCGGGGGGTATGAAAGTCCATCTTGTGCCATGCTTCATGCTTTAATTTTTCAGGTATTCTTCATCCAGCTCCTGAATTGAACATTTCAATTCTGTGTCAGCTCCTCTAAAATTGGTAGCATTGTCGGAAAATAGATGTTGGGGCCATCCCCTGCGTGCGGACATTCTTCGGAGGGCCATTATAAAGGAGTCTGAGGTTAGCGTAGTGACAACTTCGATGTGAATTGCCCTTATTGTCAAGCATGTAAATAAAGCACCGTATCTTTTTTCTCGTCTTCGACCGACCGTAACCTCCATAGGCCCAAACAGATCGACACCACAAAAGGAAAACGGCCGCTGGTGATGTGCTACTCGAGCCCGAGGTAAGTCCCCCATTCTTGTGATTTCTTGTTTACACTTTCGAATGCGGCAAAACATGCATTTCGAAGTTACCGTCTTCACTGTCGGTCTAATTCTTAATATGCAATATTTCTGCTTTAGGTTATTTACCACTGTTTCCTGGTTACCGTGAGCCGCGAGAGTATGGTAATATTTCACTAACAATCGTGTTATGTAATCTCGCCCGTCCAGTATTATAGGTCTTTTACTTTCAGGTGTGACGTCATCAACGGCATCAATTCGCCCGCCGAGACGGAGGACCTCGTGTTCATCCAGGTAAGGTGATAGGGTAAGTATTCGACTTGTGGTAGGTATTGATTTTCTATTTTTCAGGTTACGTATTTCTTCAGGAAACGACGTGCTCTGTGAATACTTCAGTAGCAGTACTTCCGCCCTTGCCATCGTGGCGCTGTCATCTTCATCGGTAAGTCTACATCTGTTTATAAACTTAAGTACCGTACGTGTAGCTCCAAGTAGTCGTAACCAAGAAGAAAATCTCTCCGGTTCCGGTATAGGTAGGTATGTGTGCGTCTGAATATTAGTTACACATTCCAAATGTTCTTTATTAATATCGCTGTATGATATATCCTGGGGCCACTCGTCTTCACATTTTTGCAGAAAAGCAGGCCCTCTGGTCCAGCCCTGAGGTAACGTAGTACATTCATACGACTCCCTCGTAGCTAAGTCCGCGACATTCAGTTTTGTTGGTAAGAATCGCCATTCATTTTTTTGCGTGTAGTCGTCAATCTCACCCAGACGGTGCGCGACATAAGTTTTATAATTTCGCGCGTCATTTTTGACCCAATGCAGCACCGTCGATGAGTCACTCCAAAACGTTCGGCGCGTCGGTTTAATTATATGTCCATTTGTTATTGTTTCAGCTAAACGCGCGGCGAGAACAGCTGCTTGGAGCTCCATACGGAGAATCGAAGTAACTTTGAGTGAAGCAACACGACATTTGCTTGCTATAAATGCTTGGTATACGGTATTATTATTATCCCATCTCCAATAGGCGACTGCGCAAATTATCTTCGTAGATGCGTCGCAGAAAATATGTAATTGTAAGTTTGAATAAACAGGTTCTGGCGCAGGCCGCGTGAGCTCGGGCGCAGGCGCATTGATAATAGGCGCTCCCGTCTCACTCACCCTCGCGGTGCGCGCGCGCATCCCGCTCACACTTGCAGCGGCGTCATAGTAGTATCTCGGCATCCGAATCTCATTCATAGATTTCAATTGTTCAATCCATTTTGACCACTTAGTATATAAATTATCGGGTATAGAATCGTCCCAACTTAGCTTCAGCCTCCATGTTTCTTGCATTATTAATTTTCCGTTAATGGTAAATGGTGACAAAAATCCATAAACGTCGAAAATCGACATTACCACTCGTAAAATGTCTCGCTTAGTGGGTCTTTGCTTTCCATTAATTATATTAGCCGGTATCTTCTTCAAAGAGATATCGAACCCGAGTGTGTCTAAGTCGGGCTGCCACAACAATCCAAGCGTCCGCTCGCCTCCGTGATACTGTTGTCCAGCTTTGAACCTTACAGCGTTGTCACCGAGGGTCTCTTTTGGAATGTCATTTAAAACTTCTTTGCAGTTGCTGTTCCAGTTGCGAATTTCAAAATTCCCTTGTTTATGTATATAGGTGACGTCATGGATCAGTGTTTTAGCATTTTCTTCGTTAGGTAGGCTATCTATGTAGTCGTCCATGTAGTGTTGAGAATATATAGCGCTTGTAGCGGCAGGCATTGTTGTTTCAAAACGTTTAGCATTCTTGTTCTTCACAAACTGCGCGATGAATGGCGAACAGTTAGCTCCAAATATAAGCGATGTCATTACGTAAGCACTAACAAGCTCATCAGGGCTGTCACGATACAAAAAACGTAGGGCGTGTCGGTCCTCGGGTTTAATCTTAACCCTGAGAAACATGCATGTCCTTTATATCGCCTGTGACCGCCACTCGGTGTTCTCGGAAACGAAACATTATTCCAATAAGTGACACCAGCAGATCAGGGCCCTTTAGTAGATAACTGTTTAATGACATGCCTTTAGTTTTTGCAGCAGCGTCGTAAACTAAACGGAGCTTTTTTTTATTGGGATTATCTACTCCAAAATGTGGTAACCACCAGGTTTTGGGGGTAATGCTTGAGTCATTCAGTTTTTCTGCGTAATTATTCTCAAATAAATGTCGTATTCGTTCTCTGTGTCGTCGTGCATATTCTTCATTTTTCTTCATTTTCAGCTCGACACTCTTTAGTCTGGACATGGCGTTAGGTAAGGAGTTTACCATAACACAATCTTCGTTTTTCCAAGGTAAGCCTACTTGCCACTTGCCATCTATAATTTCGGCCGTTTTTTCCAGGTACTCCTGGGCCCGTACATCCTCCGAATTCTGTCGCGGTTTAGCTGTCACCCCCATGGCGTCGATAGAGAAGAATAGACGCATATCTTCATTAAGTGCTTGTAAAAGTTTGTTATTTTCCAATGCGACGTCGCCCTCTTCATTATGAAAAATATGTAATGACGAGAATAGCACATCCCTAGATGACGTCATGCGCAAGGGCGTCCTTCCATGCCGGCACCACCCTAGAGGGGTACGAGTGGCGTACGGTTCATGCGGCTGACCCGCAACTACTTCCAGAGGTACCATTAGATGGTAATAGTCTTGTCCAATAAGTATTTCTGGTTTTAATGTTTTATGACAAAAACGTTCCTTTATTTTATCCAGATGTTTATAGTTTTCACACTTCACTAATCCAATATTTTGTGCAGGTAAGTTCAAGTCATTCGTACTACGGGCTGATATCGTAAACATCTTGCCGTCTCTATTTTCAAACGATACATCGACCAGCTGTGCTTGACAAACCAGTTCGCTATTAATCCAAGCGCCTTGCATTCGTAAACACTCGCGCCGCCCGCGTACCCCCACCCGCTCGGCTAAAGATCCACTAATTAGAGTAACGGACGAGCCATCGTCGAGCAACGCTGTAGTGTTAATTATACCATTAAGTCCGTGAATGCGTATAGGAGCGACTTTTAGTAACACTTTGTAGCCCTTAATGTTTATGTTCATAATGGTTTCACTATTTTCACTGGTTTCAGTCTGATTATCTATTACTTCCGTATGGTTATAACTATTTTCAGTCTGAGTATCACAGTCGGGTTCGTCCACAAGTTGCACTGTTTGATTCGTACTATCTTGACGCGAACTTTGAGTCGTAACGTAATGCAGGAGCCGGTGATGGGGCTCACTGCAGCCGTCTACGTCACACGCGGCGGCGGGGCACGTCTGGCGGTCGTGTTGAGATATTAAACACTTATAACAAATACCGAACTTTCTGACGTGCTGCCAACGGTCCTTACGAAGCGCTTTTTTGAACTTTTTACATTCAGTTAGTTCATGTTTTAATAATCGACAAAACCGGCACTTGTAATAACTATTGTCACTTTGTAATAAAATAGTTTCCGATTGTTTTACATTTTGTTCGTGATTTTTGCGTTTAATATCGCGCACTGGAATAAGTGAAGCACTACACGTTGATATTTTCACAGCTTCTTCGTGTAGAAAGTTAGCGAGTATATCCATTCTAGGTTTAGTTCGCCTTTGTATCTGTGGATAACTGTAATCGGCCCATTTAGATAACATCACAGTAGGTAGTTTTGCGAGCACTAAGGAGACGATATTCATTCCATGTAGGTATTCTTCGCGGTGGAGTGCTCGGATAGCTGCGACGTAGTTTTGTATTTTTGTAGCAAATGTCACAATTTCTTTATGGTATTCCAGCGGTAAAGGGTTGAGTTTTTTAATTTCCAATGATATTCGATTCAATATTACGTCGGGATTTCCATATTGTAGCTCCAATGCCGCCATGACCGTTCCAGGTGTTGTTCCACTGATCAGCAGAGCTGCGACTGAATCTTTAGCTGGGCCACGAAGACACTTTCTCAGCCTCCACATATTTTCCATTTCACTGAAATTGCACACTCTAGTAGATTCTTCGTAGGCTTGCTTAAACTGTAGCCACTCCATGGGCTCGCCGTAAAATAATGGTAGACCTCGTGGCGTGCTGATTCGGCTTAGCAGGTTGGTATTATGAGCGCTGTTCGTTGAGGTGGTGATTAGATCCTTTAGCACATTAGCCAGCTGCTGAATTGGACCTTCGGTGCCGGCAGCGTCTGGGGCCGGCGGGTACAGCGAGCCTATGTTTTGTCCATGGTCAGGAGCAAGCTGTGACTCCAATTCCTGTTAGCTACGTTCAACCCACCTCGCGACATCACTTCTGTGTGTGTATTCTTCATCCGATTCCGATTGTATACTTTTCTCGTCCTCAAGTTTTGCGATATCTACCTGTAACCGTTTCTCGATTAATTCCATTTGAATGCGAGCCTTCGCCTCTGCTGCGTCCAGCTCCAGCTGTTTACGACGGGCCACTATCGAAGATGCCGATGATTTTTTAGATTTGGTTTTACAAGAGGAATGCGGTTGCGGTTCATCTTTTGGTGGGTCTTCCGATTTTACCACACTACCCTCACCTAATAAAATTGTACGGTCGATCTTTTGTTTTAATTTTGCAGGCGTTTCTAAATTGTGTAGCTGCTGCTGTTTGCTGTGACTAGTGGCTTCCTCCGTCTGTTCGCCTTCCCGTTTTTTCTGTCTTTCCCGTCTAGTTGTGCTACGCGTGTTGACCATTCTTGCTGGTGTCCTGTACATAAGCGTTCCGGTTCGATGACCACTTTGTAGGGTATTTTGGGGTCCCACAAATAAATGGTCAGCACTAACACTTTCAAAAATTAGTTTATTAAGGTAAACTGGGCTATTACAGAGCCAAAGAACAAAATAAAATATAATTAGAAAGCAGGAGCGAAAATAACGTGCTGTCGGTATGGCGCGCAATGAGATCTGCCCGCGGGGGGCTTCCTCCCCCTACCCCTCTGTCCACCCCGCTCATCCGCGTAGCTAACAGAGGTCGTAGGCCGAACTATGAGAAAGAGAATAGTGGTCCGAGCCCGATGAGTTCTAGCATTCAATATAATATTTATTCAGTATTCAAATAAGTCGAGCCTGAGGGCCGAAAGCCCGAAGCCGAGGCGTTAAGGCTGCAAAGGGCGAGTTCCAAGCAGTGCCGATGACCGATCATATTTTTCATGAAATACTGGCTTTATGGCCGAGACCGAGACATAGTGCCAAGCATTTAATATATGCAGTAATTAAACAAACCGAGCCTGAGGGCCCAAGGCTCAAAGGCGTCAAGACCACGAAGGCTGAAACCGAGCTTCGAGTTAGGGCCAAATCCCAATCGGGCTTATAACGAAATGTTGTTTTATGGTTGATGCTAAGCTGTGAGAAGACAGAGCTTGGAGCATTCAGTATATCCTGTAGCCAATCGGATCAATCAAGTACTCCCCACATACCTTCGCTGTCAGTCTATGAACCTGAGGGTCGTAGGTTCGAGAACACAGTTCACGCGATCCCGAGGGCCGAAAGCCCGAGGGGTTAACCTTCGCTGTCAGTCTATGAACCTGAGGGTCGTAGATTCGAGAACACAGTTCACGCGATCCCGAGGGCCAAAGGCCCGAGGGGTTAACCTTCGCTGTCAGTCTATGAACCTGAGGGTCGTAGGCTCGAGGACACAGTTCACGCAATCCCGAGGGCCGAAGGCCCGAAGGGTTAACCTTCGCTGTCAGTCTATAGACCTGAGGGTCGTAGGTTCGAAAACACAGTTCACGCGATCCCGAGGGCCGAAGGCCCGAGGGGTTATCTCACGCTGTCAGTTTAACAAACCAAGGGCCGTAGTCCCGAAGCTACAGTCCACACTATCAATATACAAAGTTATATAATTTTTACTTATCAGTTGCTAAATATTAATGTGACACATGCTGGGATTATTTTTGATTGGTAAATTTGTTCAGATGCATAATAATATGTATCTTTCTATGCTCATTTATTTTTGAAGCCTTGGATTTGCTCATATATATGAACCCGACTGTACATAATCGTAAGCGTATGAGACATCAAAAAAACGGCTTCAAAAATTATAGAAACTTTTTTCTTTAAGCGGATCGTTTTGGAGATATCAGCTATTAAAGCCGTTGAAAGTGTGCCCTTGTTCAATTATTTTAAAGTACGGGGTATAAAGTTCTGAGAAAAATGGTGTTGACAAATTGTTGAGGGTTGAAGAATGCAGTCCTCACTTATTAATATAGCGCCTGCTCAAATAGTCATGGCAAATGCGTCGCGTCTGCTGATACTTTTGAATAGTTGTAGGCTATTACATTTAAGGAGTTTCTTGTAAATTGATTGGTCATGTCTCTTAAAATAATTTACGCAGTTTTTGTAATTTGTTCCATTCACACATACATATTTACACATGCAGGAGTCCGCTGGATGCGGATTGCACCGAACCGGTCATTGTGGCAATCTTTGGGGGAGGCCTATGTTCAGCAGTGGATGTCTTTCGGATGATATGATGATGATGATGACGACACATGCATAGTAATGAACTCTTTCAACGACTTCTGGTTTGATCAAAATATCTCTTATACTTTTTGATATAGGTTGATTTAACTGTAATTTTAATTTTTTACTGCAAGTCCGACTCACACTTGACCATTTTTTATATCCTATGTCCCGACCCGAGGTCTCCTGAATACGATGGTGAAGTTTTCATTAAAATCCATCCAGCCGTTCTCCCGTGATGCTCCGTGCAATAAACAGACAAACAGACAAACCGACAAACAGACAAAAATTCTAAAAATTACATAAATGTGATTTATTATCGATTTTAAGACCTCCTCCATCATTTTTTTGTAAATATTTTCCATGTACAGACTTTCGACCCTATTCAGCTTTATTATATGTATAGATAGATAGATAGATATAGATATAGATAGAAGATAAATAGATAGATGTATAGATATAGATAGATATAGATAGATATAGATAGTGTGTGAACTGAGGGACCACAAACAAATATAAATTTGGCGAAATTGATTAATAGTTTTGCTTTCCTTTAACTTTTACAATCCTCCTTGCGATTTTTACTAATGTGTGCAAAGAAAAATGCATTTATTTTTTGTACAAATGTACCGATTTATTAGTTATTATATGTGGTCCCTCAGGGACCAAAAAAGGAAGACTTTATAGTGTATAATCATTGCCAAATTACGTTTCGGTCATTACAAATGCGTTTAAATATGTTTTTACTAAATCTATAACATTAAAATAAGCCAGCATATTAAACACTTGCCCAGAAGTGTAAGGTTCAGTGTGTGAACTGAGGGACCACACGTTTGGCTGTATAACTTTTTAGTGAATTCTTTACAAATTCCAGGATTTTTCTACAAAATAATTCTCTACTACTACTAAAATTCCACCAAACACCATCTTACCAACCACTATTAGAATATAAGTGGTCCCTCAGTCCACACGCACACAAATTACAGCATTTAATATTTTAAAATAATTGATGCTGCAATTGAATATTTAGTACCTAAAAAAAAACATTGAAACTTTGCCACCAAGAGAAATTACCGGATATGAGATGTTTTACATTCGTCTCTCAGCAAATCATAGAAAAAGTAGGAAAGTAATAAATAAAATAATAATTATTTGAAGATAATGATATTTTTTGTGAAAAAGTGAAATAATTGCCCAAATGTGCAAATTCAAACTTATCTAACTTGCAAATGTTCAGGTTTAAAAACACTACATTAATTTGTTATGTTATTAACGAATAAAGTTATTTAGTTTTTTAAGTATGGGAATAATCAAAGAAATGGTTATATAAATATATACGCCACGCCAGAAGTGTTTTGACTCACGAGATGTTGCTATTGAAATAAATAAAAACATATTTAGATTTTTAATAGTCTACCTAACTACTCAGGATAATTATAATGAACAAAAAATAAACATATGAGTATTAAGCACCACATTCTGGATTTCTTAAGCCCTTGGTCTTATGCTAAAAGTTGACCAGTATGACTTTTATATACGATGTGCGCGAGGTTATTATTGACTTTGGAAACACTGTGTATAAGTAGGTATGTCAGGTGTTAGCAGTCCATAATCACAAAAATATAAGCACATATTTATCGTAGGATACATGAAAACTCCGAGGCCATAAAGATATAACTCACACCCAATCCGAAACACGTTCGCAGTGTTCCACATTCGATAAACAATATATAAACGATAAATTGTCTTAATATTTATATTTTCTATATCGTGTAATCCGGCGAGATAATATAATAAGCCAGTGCTAGATTATTAAAATTTTATTGTAAATTATACAACCGTTATGTAAACAACAAACATGCATTAGCTATGTCTCCAGTTTTATATTTTATAGTGAAATCAACTGTTTTGAATGTTATGAAGACAATCTTTGTAAGTATTGTTTTTTTTTTAATTCAAACTATCTATATTTTCGCTTACAATATTAGCCCACGTTCACTTGATCTAACAAATTAAAGTAAAAATAAAGTAATCAATTGAATAAATTGGATACTAGTCACAACATAACACGACATGGGTCGCATTTTATAAAGTTACATTTTACTATTATTGCGACTTCCAACTTGCACCAGCTCCCCGGGCCCCATCGATGACATCCAGCCCAATACTCTAAAGTTAAACTACCAGTAGCCCTACACGGTAAAAAGGTTTTTTCACAATAACGCTCACTTTTTTTCTCCACAAAATTTTACGGCCGTCTTTATCCGACTTAAGGCCATATTCTTTGACCTCCCAACGCTAGTTTTAAGCGCTAATACCCGTGACAGTCGCCGTCAATGATGACGTGATACTGTAATACTCATAGTGAAAATATTTACAGTACTACAACTATGTGACTAGTGTGAATCGAAACGACATAGTGTATCATAATAATAATATAAGAAAACAGATTAATTTATAATCTGGCAAGCTCTACTAAGCCATGTGTAAAATAGACGGTAAATTTAGAAAATACACGGATGCGATTAATATTTAATACGAAACTGGTTATGGATCCGCGGTCCTATAATGCGTTTCAGGCGTACAATTTCATAAAAAAATGATGCAAACATGCTGATTTTCAAAATTTTTGATATAAGGACTGTCCACGAAAAAAGTATATAATTATACATGATGATCAGGGGTCGAACTAATTATGCAGATGACGCAAAAATAACGTACCTACTTTTGCATATAGAATAATGCTTTTATTTAAGCTTCCGTGCTGCATATTTCACAAAGTAATATAATAATCACAAGTAAATCCATTACATTTATACAGGATGAAAGATATATTGATTGTATTTTGTAGTTGCGCCCAGGGTATACTTGCTGCTATCATAAAATTTGAGAGGCCAATATTAAAGGGTGTATCATTTATTATAAATACGACTTTACTTGGCCATAATTTCTTATATTACATTTTTATATAAAAACATACATGTGTCTAATTCCTGTCTTAATAAGGTACACATTTCATCCTAGAAACTCGACGTAAAGCATCTGGATTAGACACAACTAACCCAATCCTCCCGAGTAATAAAAAATATTTCGGACGAGTATCTATTACAAGAAAATTTAGGTTTTGCGAAAAAGGCGACATCACACACAAAAAAATCGTACTTTGAAAGACACGCTTTCATGTGCTTTGTAATGTCAAACATTTAGATATTGCCATAGCATTTATATTGTCCAAAAAAATGACCTGAATTTGTGAAAGAATACTTTAAAGATAATATGTGGCTGTGCACATGGAAAAGTACTTAGTTGCGGGTATTGAGTTATGCATAGTTCCAAAAGGAGATTCAATTTGCTATCAATAAAAAAAGAATCATGACAAAAATGTAAACCGTCAAATACGACTACATGACTATCTAGACTACATGTTTGTTGAAATGTTCAAAAATGTATATAAAAATAGTGGTTCAACCTAGAGGGTTGAACCACTATTTTTGCTTGCCAGATTATAAATTAATCACGCTTTCATGTGCTTTGTAATGTCAAACATTTAGATATTGCCATAGCATTTATATTGTCCAAAAAAATGACCTGAATTTGTGAAAGAATACTTTAAAGATAATATGTGGCTGTGCACATGGAAAAGTACCTAGTTGCGGGTATTGAGTTGTGCATAGTTCCAAAAGGAGATTCAATTTGCTATCAATAAAAAAAGAATCATGACAAAAATGTAAACCGTCAAATACGACTACATGACTATCTAGACTACATGTTTGTTGAAATGTTCAAAAATGTATATAAAAATAGTGGTTCAACCTAGAGGGTTGAACCACTATTTTTATATACATTTTTGAATTTGCGACTTCCGAAATGCACAAGTTAAGAAAATTGCAATTAAAGTTTATAATGCCAAAAAACGCACTTCTGCTTCGAAGTTACATAGTGAAGGGTATACTTATAATCTTTGGAAGTTGAAGAATTATGATAAAGGTTTATTGTTTAAAAACACATGGTAATTATTTAGATTTCTTAGGTTAAACATGCAAGGGCGAAAGAAATACGAAAGTGTTCATTATATCCCAATTATCCAATTCATGATATCGACGGCCCCTACGTAAGTTGTCGTAAGTTGAAAATGGCTAGTTTACAGGAGAGCACTTTAAAGTTTTAAATGTGTATGGTGGTCACATAGTTCAACGGATTGCTTTGAAAATTGGCATAAACATTAATAAAGACAGTATCTTTACGCTAAGTTATCGGATTCCCGAGCTTATTTCGATACATTAGTAGTTATACCTATAGTATTCGAGTCAATTGTAACTCTGCCAAATTAAACAATATAAGTTTCCGTTCACGTCTTTGTTTCAAACAGTACGTCACAACTCCCCTACGCTACACTGGCAGCCCAACGTTCGGCATTAACGAACTCATCGTACGCGTGGGACGAGTTGTCATATGTTCGACTTGATGAAGAGCGAGGCAGCGGAAACTTCTTCACCGGCCAAATCTACACGCAGGACTTCTGGACCTAAGTTGGTGGTGACTGCTGGAAGTGCTGGAAAACGCGCTGCACCTAGTAAACCCCGGAAGCCCCGCAACAGTAACGCAATGGCAGTTTCGTTCACAGAAGCCCAATTTGAGCGAATGCTAGCTGCAATGGTACCGAAAAGTGGATCATTTACCACTTGTACTATTACCTATGATGGACGTAAGGAATCGGATGTGCTCGAAGCTTTCCTGGCCGCTATCAACGTCTTCAAAAGTTCAGAGAAGATTAGCGACGCGGACGCACTGACTGGAATTCCTCTCCTCTTGAAGGGTGACGTAGCAACATGGTGGCAAGGTATGAAGAACAAAGTGCTTACCTGGGACGAGTTCCAATCACGACTGAGAAAATCCTTTGCTCCAAAGAAACCAGCCTACATGATATATCAAGAAATCATGTCTACGCAACAAGAACCGGATACTACAACTGAATCTTTCATAGCACATAAGCGCATGCTGTTTTCTTTGCTACCTAAACCAGAACCTTTGGAGTTCCAACAACTGGATATGGTGTTTGGATTACTCAGCCTGGACATTCGAGAGAAGTTGTCACGCGACACCTTCACGACCTATGACGGTCTTCTGGAGAAAGCTGAGGGGGTCGAACAGCTCCTTCGTAACCGGAAGATTGCTGCCCAAGTATCAACAAGTTCATCGCAGCCTGTAGGACTATCCCATACGTCTGTGGCGACCAAGTTACGCTGTAAATATTGCAGACTTACCAACCACACTATCGAAAACTGCAAGAAGAAGGCAAACGCGGATTTGAAGCGGACAACGCGCGTTCCTCCGCCTAAGCTACCTGCATCTGGAGCACCTGAAGCAGCGGTAGCCAAACCAACGCCTTTACCTCATAAATACTCCTGTTATGGATGCAGCGCTCCAGGCGTCGTACGCAGCAACTGCCCTACGTGCCATAAGTGAAGCTATTCCAACGGAATCCCGAAGGAAGTAGGCTTTTGTGCACTTGACATAAAAACAGATGCCAGGGCCAGGCCCGTCGTCTATATTACAGTTGGAGGCAAGACAGGTACGGCGTTCATGGACAGCGGAGCCAAGTCCAACGTAGCGTCCTACGAATTATATACGCACCTTCGTACCACTGGTTGCCCGTTCCGAGAAGAGCGTGCCATTGTAATTTTAGCGGACGGTTTCCGGCGTAACCAAAAGGTGTTAACGACAGTAGTTGATGTCACCATTTGCGATCGCACCGTGCGTACCACATTCGTCGTTCTACCGGAGTCCCGAGAGAACCGAACCCTGCTCGGCGTGCCATTTATTCAGGATGCGTTCATTGTACTGAATCTGCCCCAATATACCTGGAATTTCATCGGTTATGAGGACGATCCCCAAGAACTGTACAGTGAGGACTTCACATCTTTCAAGAATTATGATGATGTCGCCATCTCTCAGGTGGAGAGGATTGAAGCTGCTGCACTACCCGAAGCTGGTGGAACCGCCACACAGCCCAAGAAAGACAGTGTTTATGGTCCGCTAATCCCTATAGCGCTTTCACCAGCCAAACGTAAAGGTGTCCCATTTGACGGCGACACATCCTATCTAGACTACATGTTTGAAGACGCATGTAAAGCCATTGAAGAGCAATATGTTGAGCTATCTCCGGAATCAGCCAGTTTATTTCCCAGCATCGGCGTCTCCCTTTACTGAAGCCAATGAGAACAAACCCTATATAATAAGGTCGAATCCGAGCAGCTATGCTAGGAGGACTGTTTTAGTGCAGGGGGAGGAAAACTTAGACCCTGCTGACTGATGTGACTGGAGAGACATAGATTACAGCGCCAATACAGAAACGCCGCTCCCGACTCCAGTCCGACCCCTAAGGAAAAGAGGTAGACCTCGCAAAGAACCGAAGGACTCTGAAAGCACAGATCTGTCTCCTTCGCCGGGTCGTCTCCAGGGACAGAGGGGGAGACTGTAAGCAAGATACCACGGAGTCGGCATGACGGCTACGACTAGCGCCACTCGACGAGTAGCAGCACTAAAACCGACAGTACTCCAGTACCCCACTAGATGGCGCTGGCGTCGAAATAGATCGCGCTAACGATATTTTGCCGGAGAATCCATAAGCAGGCTTCATGATTATCGATATATTATGTTGTCTTCATTCCCCTTAGTGTACGATCTAAGTTATCGGATTCCCGAGCTTATTTCGATAGATTATTAGAAACCTGTAAAAGTGTTGAGTAAATTGTAACTTTGGCAAATTATATAATATAAGTTTCCGATCACGTGTTTGTCTCAAATAGTACGTCACAACTCCCCTACGCTACACTGGCCTCGGAGCCAGTGTAGCGTAGGGGAGTTGTTGCGTACGACGCCTGGAGCGCCGCATCCATAACAGGAGTATTTATGAGGTAAAGGCGTTGGTTTGGCTACCGCTGCTTCAGGTGCTCCAGATGCAGGTAGCTCAGGCGGAGGAACGCGCGTTGTCCGCTTCAAATCCGCGTTTGCCTTCTTCTTGCAGTTTTCGATAGTGTGGTTGGTAAGTCTGCAATATTTGCAGCGTAACTTGGTCGCCACAGACGTGTGGGATAGTCCTACAGGCTGCGATGAACTTGTTGACACTTGGGCAGCAATCTTCCGGTTACGAAGGAGCTGTTCGACCCCCTCAGCTTTCTCCAGAAGACCGTCATAGGTCGTGAAGGTGTCGCGTGACAACTTCTCTCGAATGTCCAGGCTGAGTAATCCAAACACCATATCTAGTTGTTGGAACTCCAAAGGTTCTGGTTTAGGTAGCAAAGAAAACAGCATGCGCTTATGTGCTATGAAATATTCAGTTGTAGCATCCAGTTCTTGTTGCGTAGACATGATTTCTTGATATATCATGTAGGCTGGTTTCTTTGGAGCAAAGGATTTTCTCAGTCGTGATTGGAACTCGTCCCAGGTAAGCACTTTGTTCTTCATACCTTGCCACCATGTTGCTACGTCACCCTTCAAGAGGAGAGGAATTCCAGTCAGTGCGTCCGCGTCGCTAATCTTCTCTGAACTTTTGAAGACGTTGATAGCGGCCAGGAAAGCTTCGAGCACATCCGATTCCTTACGTCCATCATAGGTAATAGTACAAGTGGTAAATGATCCACTTTTCGGTACCATTGCAGCTAGCATTCGCTCAAATTGGGCTTCTGTGAACGAAACTGCCATTGCGTTACTGTTGCGGGGCTTCCGGGGTTTACTAGGTGCAGCGCGTTTTCCAGCAGTCACCACCACCTTAGGTCCGGAAGTCCTGCGTGTAGATTTGGCCGGTGAAGAAGTTTCCGTTTCCTCGCTCTTCATCAAGTCGAACATATGACAACTTGTCCCACGCGTACGATATTCGTATAGTGATATAATTACTTTTTTGATATATTTCATATTTTTGCCGGAATTGCACTTACGACAGTATATGACGGAGAAAAGAATCTAAAAATTGTGGTATGTATTACTAACTTCACTTAACGTTGGTGGTCATAAATGGTCTTTTATCGTAAGTTATACATACTACAAGATACGTCGGAATTATGCGTCTAACTTTTGTCGTATCTGTTATTTACTACATTATTTTGCGGAAACGTTATAAAACTTTTTGTTAGTTACTATATTATGCCATTTAACAAACAATTTAATAGGTATTTCATGGAGCCCTGATGGAATATTTTGAGAAATTTTAGCAGGTGAATAGTTTTTTTGTGTTTTATTATGAAAAATAGATCAGGTACAGCATATTTGTACATTTTCTGGAAAATGTCGTGAATGAAGACGAGATTATGTAGTTGAGTTTGATGTAGCTTCATTGTTTGCGAGTACTGGAAACTATAAGGGTGTATCAACTTTTTTCGGTATGTTATTGCTATGGTTACGGTCGCCTGAGTCACGCTGTTTTTATGCAAGATTATGCTATTTGAACTATGGAAACATGCATTTTTCTGGTGTTGGTAAGTCCATTCCTTAATGGGCCACCTACAAACATGTACTACATGCATGTTTGCATAATTTAAGTGTCATAATATTGTATAAAACCAGCGTGACTCAGGCGTCCGTAACCATGGCAATAACAGACAGAAAAAGTTGATTCACCCATAAAACTAACTAAAAATATTATAGCCCGTAACGACTTACCTACTGTGTACATGAAATTCATCGAACATTTCCTGAATGTTGCTATTTTGATTGGCGAGGGGAAAATTATTCTTAGATTGAAGCAAAGAGTTCTCTTATAATGTTGTAGTTCTGGTACTGGTCAACATTTTCATGGATGAATTTGAGCAGAGGGCATTTGAGAGTTGTCCGAATAGGCCGAGATGCTGGTTACGAAATGTGGATGACGTTTTTGCTATAATTCCTGATAGAGTTGTTGATGTGTTACTTGTCGATCTTAATGAGATGCATCCCAGAATAAATTCCACATTTAAGAGAGAGGTGGATGGCACATTTCGTTTTCTTGATGGGTTAGTAATGCTAGGTCAAAATGATCGTCTGTCACAAAAAGTCTATAGAAAAGCTAACCTTTTCTCGCGGTTTTTTGATTCACAATACATGTGAAATGAGTTTACATCGTTTATTCACATCACATTATTCGCCTATTTCAGTTCACTGCTGGACACAGCTTAGGTATCTCCTATTACCTCCTGTTATCTAAATTATTACAAATGTTGCAACATGTCAGATGAGACGAGACGTTGGAGAGCTTGGAGAGGAATAAATATGGTTGGTGACAAAGTCAGCGTACAAGGCGCTTAGAGACGTTTCGAAATCACCAGTTCACCACACAGTAGAGAGGGCAGTATTCTTGCCTCATATTAAAGGTGTGACAAACGAAATTGGACGCCTATTACGCCGGAGGTTTAGCATTAATACCATTTTGCGTCCTCATATCAATATGAGTATTTCTTATGCTGTCCAAATGACGGGAATCCACTTGGCAGCTCGGGTGTTTATGAGATACCGTACGACTTCGGTAAGGAACGATATAATGAATCTAGACGGAGCAAATATGGAGTGTCAACAACAGGGAGATAGACAACTTGGCTGTGGTGGACGCATACGATACAGGCGTTGCATTTTTTAAACGCTTTGATAAAGCGAGGATGCTGGTACGGTGAAGATGCTACCTGCCACGGAAGATATATCTTCTGTATACAGAGCGATTAAGATTAATTTCAATCGGGATGGGGGCTGGACAGAGCCAATGGCATAGAAGCTGGTAATCTCCGAGCTAATAATGATTGGTTACGTAATGTTTGGTGACACAAACCTGCAGTCGGACATGACATCAGTGCCGGCGCAAGACCACCATTTACCGAGTTTAACCGTTTAATTATAATTTTGTACACTTAGTACATAAAAACAGTCTGTCATTCAGCATTAGAAACGTAATTTTGAAATTATAATTATAGACATGGCAGATTAATGACTTCTCTCACAGTGCAAAGACATTTAAAAAATCAGTTAACGAAAATGCCTTCAGCTTCAACTACATCATATGAGATCAATATTAAGTGTTTTTCAACGTAATTATAATCACAAAGAACAGTCATATCGCTCTCATGATTGAAGTGATATGATTGTTTTGTCTTCAACATTATCACAAGAAATGCCGTTTTAACACAGTGAATTCTGCATTTCCTTATCGTTTGGTTCAAACGGAAGCGGCGAACCTGTATAATGAGCAGAAATTATTAAAATACGCCAACATTATAATTGTAAAGTGTAGTAACTCTGTATTTGATCCGGCGCATACTGTTTTAAATATCACTTACAATAGAAATTTAAAAACAGTTTCCGACGAAAAATGTCTCAAATATACATACAACACAAAAAAATAAATAAAATCCAACGTAAAAAGTAGTATGTTAAACTTAAGACAAAACACCGATCTTAAACTCCGAAGTAAGTTGTGGTAAGTGATAACATACTACAGTATTCATCGGTATTATAAAAAAAAATCAAAATCCATACTAATTAATTCGCACCTGATTTCTGAGTGAAATCCAACAGATTGAAGCAACAGAATCCAAGAATATCATTATACAATTGAACACACGTCGCATGCGCGATAACCTTGTGGCCGCTGCCAGGGTGCGCCGAGGACTGACGGTCGGACAGCTGTTCGATGCCGCCGGCTGCAGTGATGCTTCGTCAGCATCTGAGGCCGTATTGTCTACTTCGCCTTTATATGTGAATGAACATCTAACTTTAAAATATAAAATATTGTACGCTAAGGCCCGGGAAATAAAGCGGAGCAAGAACTACAAGTGGATCTGGGTTAAAAATGGCAGTATACTCATGCGCAAAACAGATGATTCACGAATCCTTGCAATCAAAAGTGAATTTGATTTGGAACGCTTGTGACACTTTGGCCCATATTCGCTTGTTGTTGTTGCTATGCTTACACTGCACTTATACTATATTAAAAACACTAAAAACTACGACTTTCGTATGAAGAATTGGATATCGCTTTCTAACTTGTTACCAAACATCAATATGCATAACCAAACACTGTTTAAACATATACGTAGTTCTAATAACTGTGCGCACATTGAAATACCTATACCTACCAACTGTTTTAGTTCTTCCTATGTAATACGGGCCAGCCAGCCGCGTTCGTACCACTGCTCACTTTATATTAAGTGTATTGTCGTTGTTTCATATTTAGAATTAAAAAAATAAAATAAGTAAAAATCAATTGTCATTCTATTACCAAAATTGCGGTGGATTACGATCTAAGCTGGTTGACCTACGCCTTAATATATTAAACTCTGATTATGATATCATAATGTTAACCGAGACTTGGCTACAGCCCGGTATATTTGATGCTGAGGTTTTGGGTACGGAGTACATAGCTCACCGTCGGGACCGTGACCTTTCATTTCACCATAAAAAAGACGGCGGTGGAGTTCTTATTGGTGTTCGAAAATCGTTACGAGCCACGCGTTGTTCTGATTTGGAATCCGTGAATGTAGAGGACCTCTTTATAATGATACCTACTACTAGCTGTAACCTTGTTGTTGGTATTGTATATATTCCCCCTGCCGCAAGTAAAGAAACCTATAATCATCATTTTAATTCGTTGGAAAAAATGCAAGATATAATCCCAAATTGTAAACTTTGCATCGCGGGGGACTATAATTTGCCTGAACTAACATGGATTGCCAACCAGGACGGCCAAGTAAAAGTACTGACTACTTCAAATGTTAGTGAAACCTCCAAATACCTACTAAACTCAATGAACCTAATGGGCTTGTGTCAATATAATTTTCTGACAAATAATAATAATAGGACATTGGATTTATTGCTTTCAAATACCGTGTGTAAGCTTTCCTCTCCTACCATAAGTTTAAGTAATGTTGACAGGCACCATCCACCATTCGAATTTATTATTAGCACGCAGCCTATCACTCCATTGCCATCAATTGATCCTCCGAAATATAATTATTATAAAGCTAATTACTCTGCTATTATAAATGATTTAAATAAAATTAACTGGACCAGTGAGTTAGGTATATTGAGGACTAATGACGCGGTGTCTAGATTCTATAATATAATTTATAAGATAATCGAGAAACATGTTCCATTATGCAAGAAAAGAACCGGAGCCTACCCAACATGGTTTTCATCTGCACTAATAAAAACTATAAAAAGAAAGGAGAAGGTTTGGCTTAAATGGAAAATATATCAATCGCTTCGTGATTATAGCGAATTTTCTCTATTACGTGCACGCTGTAAATTACTAATGGCAAAATGCTTCCGGAAGTACACAGATAATACTGAAAAAGCAATGAAATCAAATATTAAATCCTTTTGGGCATATATATCCTCGCTAAAAAAAACAAGGTCGAGCTATCCTCAAACTATGATTCTTGATAGTACGTCTGCCAGCACCCCTAAAGAAGTTAGTGAACTCTTCTCAACGTTTAGTTCTGTATTTGAACACCGAAGTACCTACAATAGGTGTGACTTGGACGACTTACCATGTTCACATTCAGCTAACATAATCTCACACATACATATAAGCGAAATAGACATCAAGCGCAAGCTTCGCCAATTAGACACAAAAAAAGGCCAGGCCCAGATAAAATCAGCCCACATTTTCTTAGGAATATTTGCCCAGCAATTGTAACTCCACTCAAAATAATTTTCAATAAGTGTCTCCTAGAGGGCACCTACCCTGATTATTGGAAGATGTCACTTGTTACACCCATTCATAAGTCGGGATCAAAAACCAAAATAAATAACTATCGACCTATATCAATACAATCCTGTGTATCTAAAGTGCTCGAGTCTCTCATACATGACATAATTTATCCCCTAGTTAAAAACATCATCATACCCCAACAGCACGGCTTTATGAAGAAGAAATCAACGTCTACGAATCTCCTGGTGTATACGAATTTTCTGTTTTCTTCAATGAACAAACGTACCCAGGTTGACGCCATATATACAGATTTCCGTAAAGCTTTTGATAAAGTCGATCACCTACTGCTACTGCGTAAATTAGCGTTTAACGGAATCAAAGGGGACTTATTAAGATGGTTTGTTTTCTATTTAGAAAATCGCACTCAAAAAATCGTCATCAACGGTTATGAATCTCGACTTTCTCAAGTGACATCTGGAGTAATTCAGGGTTCTATTTTAGGACCGCTCCTGTATTCATTGTTCATTAATGATACTAATAGTTGTTTCCGGAACTGTGATTTCGTTATGTTCGCAGACGACCTCAAAATACTGAAAACGGTTAAGGACATAAACGACTGTGATCTTATCCAGGACGACCTGGGCCGGTTTCATGATTACTGTCTAAATAATAAATTGCAACTTGCCTATGATAAATGTATTCATATTACATTTACTAAAAATAAAAATAAAATTATTTCAAATTTTAATATTGGTGGAGAAGAGATTCAAAAAGTTTCACAGGTGAAGGATCTTGGGGTGACCCTCGATGACAAGTTAACGCTTGACCAGCATGTCAACAAAATTACGGCCAAAGCGCTCCAAATGCTGGGTTTCGTTCTTAGGTCGGCCAAACCATTTAAACAATGCTCTTCATACCTATTGCTATATAAGTATATGCTATATAAGTAAGATAAGTCCTTAGTACGTCCCTACCTTGAATACGCGTCTGTAGTGTGGAACCCTCATTATGCAATATATATAGAAACCATAGAGGCGGTCCAGAAGCGATTCCTTAGAGCCTTACATAACAGACTCGCTCACTTCGCTCTGTCTTATGACAAACTCCTTATAAAGTACAAGTTGAAGACCTTAGCGAGTAGACGGCATGTCCAAGATGCTATAGTGTTATATAATATATGCACAGGCCATTATAACTGTCCCGATTTGGTGGAGTCTCTTTGTTTTCGCGCTCCTACGTATCGTACGCGAACGCTATCCTTGTTCGCGGTCCCGATGGCAGGTACTAACGCAGGGGTTCGTGCACCGCTACGTAGAATTTGTAATAATTATAACAAACGGCTAGTCTCGGTAGACATATTTAATAATACGCGAGCCAACTTTAAGCGCAAAATTTGCATGATCCTATAGGATCCTCTTGGATTGTAAATAAATATCTTTTCTACAGTAGTTTTAAGCAATCTTTTTTTATTTTTTATTTGTTGTATTGATTAAATTTCACTGTGTTTTTATATATGTTTAACTACAATATTATAATGTCAACATACTAATGTTTATGTAATGGTAATTTTAAGATACCTTTTAGATTTGCACTGATGTCAATGCCATCATAACATATTGTACGAAATCCTGGTGGGAATTGTCACTGGATTTAGACTTTACTTATCATTATGCCTATTGCTGTACCTATATCTGGTCTATGTCTGTTTTTTTCCCCGATAAAAAAAAAAAAAAAGATTACAAACTTTGCATAGTGGTTTTAAATCATTTTTATTTCTGAAGCGTCTTTTATTTCATCTCCGACCACTTTTTCTTTTAACTACAACGGCCGCTTCAAAAATTCATTTTGGTCTTGCAGGTAATTTGAGTTTGTTCCCGATGTAGTGTCTCACTTTTATCGAATAAAATGTATCGTTTATCCATTTATGTCTCATCTAGTTGTTAGTTTTTGGTAAAAAATGATCACTCACGAAAAACATCTGCTCCACCACGTATAAGATCGTAACTGGCACTTACGCTGCGCGAGCGTGGGTGGCCGCCCCGTATTAACTGTCGTAAGTACACTTACTACAGTATACGACGGTACTTTTTTAAGATACGATAGTTTTCGGTTGTCAAAAACCTATTTGTAATAGGTTTTTTAAATTTTTTAATTTAAAAAGTAACTTGAAATTTACGACAACTTACGTAGGGGCCGTCGATATAATGATATTAAAACTGTTAGTTTCTTATCGTAGGTACATATTCTAAGGCATTTTGGAGTAATTGAATAAAATAAATTCCATAATGAACAATAAATTTAATAATTACCGCACTTTTTAACAATTGCAAAAAAGGCCATTTATAATATTAAAAATCAACAAAATTATGTGTATATCGATGATTTATCACATAATTTAACTATATTCAGCATAGTGTGCCACAATGGTGTCATCGAAATAACGTTAAAGATTTTTTTTATCAATAAAGTTTAGTGACCCGATCGAAACTTTTGTATGGAAACGTAACTAGGGTAACCTTGTCACGGCATTTACTAAACTTTAGTAACTTAAATGTAAAGGCACTATTTTAGTACCTATAATGTAAAAAATATTTGAATCAAAATGTTATTTGGTACAATTATTGTAGAAATCAATATATTTTTATTAATAAAAAGTTCTGTTTTAGTCGTGTAAAACATAAAATTTTACATTTTACTAAACTGGGTACCTTGTCACGCTAAGTCATTATCTTAAAGAAATAGAGTAAAACTAGGATAAAATACCCAATTATACATATACCGTCCTATTAATGCAAATACCGACTAAGTGACTTTTTCACGAAATCGTGTTTTTTACGCCTTTGGAATAAGAATTTCAAGGACTACAATCTAGTAAAACCCATGTTTTGATACGACTCTCCGTTCCAAAGATAGCTTTTAGATAAAGTTACTTAAACGTCATTTTACTGAAATATTCACTGCCAAAATCTGATATACATAACTTAATACAAAACTTTATGCTTTCTCCGCCAAGTAAAAACTGTTAATGGTACATAGTGTTTATTTGCATTTATACATTCCCATTTGAAGTTTTACCAAAAAATATTATATATACTTATTTGGATTTAGCATGAAAATGATTCTATTAAATTATTTATTTTACGACAGGTTGAACACATTACATGCCTTTAGCATGTTTTTCCAGTAGATAATTGTTTCCAAACAACGCCAATATCATACTGCCAAAAAATTTAAAAGCGACTTAGTTGCTTTTGCTTGTAGTTCTATTTCAATATTGACGTAAATCTCTACAGGAGAAACCAATTATGTGCGCGTACGAGCTTCACGCCGTAGTAACTTCACTTAGTTGCGACTCACGCGCCGATGTCACAGGTTGTTGTTTCTCGTAATGTTTGTTAAAAAAATCGTGTAAAAGACTATTTTAACGCTAGTGTATAATAACCAGGGCCCGTAACTTTCATGCCGATGACATCAGTTTGACGTCACGCTCCATTTAGGGTGATCCAAAATAGTTTTATTGTTAAATATTAATCATTAGTCGTCAATCATTTTAATCATGTACAAATAACTTCAAAAGTAGTCTGTTTACAAGTGAAATAAATAATACCTACTTGATACGTGCTTTACGTTAAAGAGGAATTCCGTTTTCTACGTAATTATGGAAATGTGTTAACAATATCATTAAATAAAATGTATGTATGGAAACAAATCAAATAGATTTACTTATGGTTCACGTATCAAGTAGGTATTATTTATTTTACGTGTAAATATACTACTTTTGAAGCTATTTGTACATGATTAAAATGATTGATGACTAATGATTAATAATTATCAATAAAACTATTTCGGATCACCCTAAATGGAGCGTGACGTCAAATTAATGTCATCGGCATGAAAATTACGGGCCCTGATAATAACTATGAGTGCAAGGAGTAGAAAACTCGTTAGGTTCGCCACGGGGAACAAGGAAACTGCCTTTGGTCCGTTTTCGTAATTATGGTTTCGTAGTTAGCTACGTAAAAGGAATTATTTTTCGCCGTTTCGTAATTGATCACCAAAGCGGAATTTATTTTCCGTTTTCGTAATTGTTTACTAATTCTTCTTTCGTAGTTAATTACCAAAACATATTTACTTTTCTTATATTAATTTTTTTTAGTCGATAGATTTCCACTGCTACTGGACATAGGCCGCCCTCAGAGCATGCCTTAAAGATCGATCGTGAGTAGTCGGCATCCAATAGATCCCCGCTGAGGATTTTAAACAGAATAATATGGATTGCTTCTATAAACTGTGGCCATAAAATAAGTGTATTCCCGTTGCCAAAGAGGTTTTTTGGCCACCTTGTATATTGTTAATCGTTTGCTGGATGCTATGTCATAATTTGTCATGTTTTTTTTCATAAGACAACTTTTATTTTATTGGGTACGTACATAATTAGGACTTTCAATACCGGGATCGCGGTATCGGTAATCTAAAAATACCGGTATTGAAAGTCCTAGTACATAATTATGTACCAACAAAAGAAAAAAGGCATCACCACGTTTTAATTATTTGGTACAAACTATATTGAATTCATTGTATTCCATTTTGTGGAAATACAAAAAGCTATGAAAGTTCCGATTTCAATTATTTCATTTAGGATTTATTTAGCGTTAATGGTTTTATTAATCGCAAAACTGAATAAATTAATTACGAAACTCCAACAAATTCCATTTTGTAGACAACTCAGTTACTACCTGCAAAAACATATTTTATCCAAGGTAACTACGAAACTCAATTACTATAAAAGGAATAAATTCTCTTTTAATAATGAATTACCAAACAGTGAAACATAATTCTCGATTCGCAGCCAATGACTGCGAAAAAAGATAAATAAATTCCTGTTTCGTAGTCAACTACGAAACAGATTACGAATGCAGAAAATTAAATTCCTCTTTGGTAATCAATTACGAAACGGTGAAAAATAATTCTTCTTACGTAGGTAACTACGAAACCATAATTACGAAAACAGACGAAAGGGAATTTGGCTTTATTTTTCCTAACAAAACTTTCAATAATGTATGACTACCGGTTATCAAGTGTACAAATACTATTTATATTATTACTGTTATGTGTAATTATAAAATGAAAAGTTAGTTCTTAGTCATACATTATGGTGTTATTTAGTTTCGGAGGCCTAGCTTTCGAGTTCGAGTTGGCAGAGTTGCTGAGCGAGCGTAGTAGATGTAGTAAGTATATGATGCGATTACTCGAAGACGCCTGAACCGTTAGCATTTTTTTTTTATTTAAAGGTGTATAGTTTTGAGATATTGTTTTATAAATCTTAACGTAATCAGTTTAGTCGTTTATGAGATATCAACAAAAACTGGTGAAGTTCGTTGTTTTTTATTTTTTTTTATTTCGTGTTTTTTCCCACAAAACCTAAAACTATGTATTATTAAGGGTTAGGAGGCTTCCAAAAATGCTTTATTGTCACTAAAATACTGTGATTAGTGAATGATAATTTGAAGATTTGAGACTTAAACGAAGACACTTCTAGATTTCCTACAGATAAAACCGATTAAGTCATTGTGGATTTTTAGTAAATTTGGTAATAACTTAAAAATCTGAAACTTTTTTTTACATATTGTGATTTATAAGAAACGTACATGTCAACCAAAGCTTAATCAAAGGAATATGTTGTTCTAGATGTATTGATAAGAGAAATAAACAAAAATATATTTCTACAGGAAAAAGCAACTAAGTTTGCGACTGTTTTATTAAAATCGCATTTTTATTGTCAATCAAATACAGACTGAATAATTTTCACGATTAGATAGTAAACTAGACAATATAGGCTATACAATTCTAAACACAGATTGTTCATATCTTAATTTTTTTATGTAAAGATATACCTCCAAACATTAAAATCGCATTATCTCAAAATCACTTTTTTTACTTAGTCGGTATTTGCAGTAATAGGACGAACATAACCTACCTACACCTACTTTATGATCTATTAAGTCTTTAATCAATATTATAATATTAATTAGTTTAGTGACTCGGTCGAAATTTTGTATGGAAACGTAGCTAGGGTACCTTGTCACGACATTTACTAAACTTTAGTAAATTAAATGTAATTTTAGTACCTATAACTCAAAAAATATTTATATCAAAATGTTATTTGGTACAATTGTTGCAGAAATCAATATATTTTTAATATTTTCTTCGGTTACCGCGAGGATTACTCATGAAATAAAACTATGAAAACGGATAAAAAGTAAAAAGTTTTATTTCACAATATAATTTTATTTATAAAAATGGGGTCCATATTGGCTCTCATAAAATTTGTATTCCTATTTAAGATTATACTACGGATTGGAGTTCATAATAATCACTCTTCATAATTTTTTTCTTCATACATTTTATGTTCATATTGTTCATACATTTTAATTCCTATGATCGGAACTCATACCACACAGTCCTCATATTTTTTAATTCCTATGATCGGAGCTCATAACACACTGTCGTCATAATTTTTTATTTCATAATGTTTCAATTAAGAAGGTGTTTGATTCATATTTTTTTAGGTTATGTAAGAATTATATTTCTAACTAAACCCAAATTTTCTGGCAGCATTTCGGTTCTGTTAGGGTCGCAGTTCTTTTTTTTTTTGTTTAGGGGGGAGAAATGCTTTACGCATACCGCCCGGGTGCGGGAGGGGACCCGAGCAGTTATGTGGGACTCCCGTTTGGCTAATGAGGCCTACGGTATACCCACTAAAAAACCCCCCCATATGCCACCTCGTCGCCTTTTTGGCGGGGTTACGAGAACGCTCTCGCTTACATTCGCAACCCCGCCGGCGGCAGCTGCTTGCCGGCAGCTCCTTCGTGGGTGTCCGAAGACTCTCCACGCTGGGCGCGCCAGATGGTTGGGCGCGCCTTCCTCCTCGGTCTCCATGATGCATTGTGGCGGACCCTCCCGAGACCGCCACAAGGAGACTGTAGCACCCGGCGGCATATCAGGTCTGTGGTTATGCCGCCGACCACACTTCGGCTGCAGAGGATAGGGCGAGCGGCAACGACAACACCGACACTCCTCTTCCTCTGCAGCCCCACCGACGCCGTTACGGCGGAACGGCCCCGCCAAGGTCGCAGGGGGTAGGGAGAGTGGCGCTCCGTAATACCATCACGCCTCTCCCCCTGCGATCCCACCTCGGCCGCAGAGGATAGGGAGAGCGGCAACGACAACACCGACACTCCTCTTCCTCTGCGGTCCACCTCCACGCGTCCTAAGCGGGCTCGGTGAGCCCACTTGGAGCGTCCTCCTCGGGCCAGCCGGCAGCCCAAAACTGGCCGGCCCCAGGTGCCTCTCCGCTTCACCGTGGGTGACCAGTCCACGGTTACCGAGCCCCTCCACCACGACTAGGTGGGCACCCCACGGGGGGAGGGTCGCAGTTCTAACCTAACCTAACCCACCTTGCTGGTAGCATTTTAGTTCTGTGAAGGTCGCAGTTCTAACCTAACCCACCTTTCTGGCAGCATTTTGGTTCTGTGAGGGTCACAGTTCTAACCTAATCGAACCCACCTTTCTGGCAGAATTTTGGTTCTGTGAAGGTCGCAGTTCTAACCTTTTTTTTTTTTTTTTACGTGGGGAAATGCGTTACGCATACCACCCGGGCACGGGGATGGACCCGGGTGGTTATGTGGGACTCCCAGGGCTGAAGAGGCCCTGGTATACCCACTAAAACCCCACGGTCTTCCGACTCGCCGCATTTGGGCGAGGCTTCGGGAACTCCGAAGAACACTTCCGTGACCTCGCTGGCGGCTGTCCAGACATCGGACTCATCTCAAGGAGTTTGTACTCCGGCCATCTGTATGGCGTGCCTATTTTTTTGCAGCACGCATTCCGTCTCTGGGACCCTTGTGTAGATGACTGATGTCCCCGAGTCAGCCACCCACAGGTACCCTTATGGGGGAAGTCGGTGATCGTAGGCCAACCGCCGTCTCCCTACACGTTTGCGGCGCATTTCGTGGGAGGCCGGATTATCCTCCCTTTCGCGCTCCGCTTTCTCTTTTATTGTGAGAACGTCCTCACAAAATGAAGCCACCGCTTTCCACGCCCTCTCACTGTCTACCATGGCTTTTGTCAAAGTAGACAGTGAGAGATCAATTCCTACTACGGCCACAAGTGTGGTGCGTTGTTCAGCCCAGGCTGGGCATACTTCCAGCGTATGCACCGCTGTGTCCTCCGCGCAGCTGCAGTGATGGTAGGCTGGTGTTGGCTCCCTCCCTGTCACCTTCCAGATGTATCTGCCGAAACATCCGTGGCCCGAAAGGACTTGCGCAAGGTGGAATGTGACTACCCCGTGCTGCCTTCCTATCCATTTTTCCAATATGGGCTGGATTGCACTAACGCAGTTCTAACCTAACCTAACCCACCTTTCTGGCAGAATTTTGGTTCTGTGAAGGTCGCAGTTCTAACCTAACCTAACCCACCTTTCTGGCAGCATTTTGGTTCTGTTAAGGTCGCAGTTCTAACTTTTTTTTGTTTATGGGGGGAGAAATACTTTACGCATACCGCCCGGGTGCGGTAGGGGACCCGAGCGGTTATGTGGAACTCCCGTTAGGCTAATGAGGCCTACGGTATACCCACTAAAAAACCCCCCCATGTGCCACCTCGTCGCCTTTTTGGCGGGGTTACGAGAACGCTCTCGCTTACATTCGCAACCCCGCCGGCAGCAGCTGCTTGCCGGCAGCTTCTACGCTGGGCGCACCAGATGGTTGGGCGCCCCTTCCTCCCCGGTCTCTAAAATGCATTGTGGCGGACCCTCCCGAGACCGCCACAAGGAGACCGTAGGTGCCGGAAGATTTCCCGGCACCCGGCGGCATATCAGGTCTGTGGTTATGCCGCCAACCCCACTTCGGCTGCAGAGGATAGGGCGAGCGGCAACGACAACACCGACACTCCTCTTCCTCTGCAGCCCCACTGACGCCGTTACGGCGGAACGGCCCCGCCAAGGTCGCAGGGGGTAGGGAGAGTGGCGCTCCGTAATACCATCACGCCTCTCCCCCTGCGACCCCACCTCGGCCACAGAGGATAGGGAGAGCGGCAACGACAACACCGATACTCCTCTTCCTCTGCGGTCCACCTCCACGCGTCCTAAGCGGGCTCGGTGAGCCCACTTGGAGCGTCCTCCTCGGGCCAGCCGGCAGCCCAAAACTGGCCGGCCCTGGGTGCTTTTTCGCTTCACCGTGGGTGACCAGTCCACGGTTACTGAGCCCCTCCACCACGACTAGGTGGGCACCCCACGGGGGGTCGCAGTTCTAACCTAACCTAACCCACCTTCTGGGAGCATTTTAGTTCTATGAGTAGTTGTATGCTACATACGTTATAGGTTATTTTTTTGTATTCTGCAATCGTAGGTACACAACAGTGTAAACAAAATGAAGGAGGACGCTTTAAATAACTTGCAAAAAAACAATACGTGTAACTAATAGAAAACTGTGTAGCCAGCACATCGTCCAGCGTACTGTCTGCTTTGCCAACAAACTGGAACTTAAGGCAAATAATTTACCGTCAAAGCAAGAAGTAAAATAAAGTAAAAGAGCCTGACTCGATTGATTTTGAAATAAATCAAACTTCAGTGTATAGGATATACTTAACACTTATGATCAAGAAATATACGAAAACAAAAATTAGTATAAACAAATGTATGAACATTAACATTATGAAGTCGAATGATTAGGAGTTTCAATATTTTATTATAATAAAAATTATGAAGAGTGATCATTATGATATAAAATTGTATGAGACTCATTTTCAGACTTCCGATATTAGGAGTTAAAATGTTATGTGAATGAAGGCGCACCCATAAAAATGTCCGTTATTTTAGACTACTCTATAACATATATCAAAATGAATCAAATCGGAGTCGGACAGTTGGGTACCCTTTCTTGTTAAAAAGAGGCATTTGACTTCCCGCGACGGAAATATTGACTAATTCCAATTTTAAACGCTTTTAAGACATGGCGTGACAACCCTGAGTACTAAACTTTATGGTCGGAGAAATATACTAAAAAAACATAATTTTACTGATATTCTTGTACACACGTGTTCTTTAGGATGTAAATAACCCAATTATAGCACAAACCCATTTTGGCACTTTATCACCCGCTTCCACAAAAACTCATGCAACTAAATGCCGTGACTAGGTACCTTTCCATGTGCGCAGCCACATATGGAATATAGCTTACGTGTGTTTGACTTTGACATCTAATATAACTGGAGCATTTATATCCACCTGTTCTAACTATGGATCAAGCCCATGGTGTTTCATTAAGGCTTTTATGTATGGCTGATTCTTATAGCTGCTTCCCTGTTCTCGCACGCATAAGAAAGTGAAGGGCATCTAAAACGTTGTGTAAAACATAAAATCCACCACATTTTATTTGTGTATCCCTGATTGGGGAATCATGAAAACTCCGTTTAGATAATATACTCGGGTAGCATCTTGACCTATTGCTTCTTAAAATAGTACCATGGAGTCGCTGAAATAGTCTTACATTCAGCTGTATAGGTTTGTCCGAAATACGTTCGATAGGCAATATTTAAAGCACGATAAAGCCCCTAAAAGGAACAATTTGGAAAGTAGCCATACATTACATACACACCATACACTCAGAACATAGAAACTCATGGCATGACAAAAGACAGGTTTGGATTGCGATGAAGGCCGAGTTGAGCAGTATTTATACGGACGAAGAGGGTAATATGCAGTTCAAAGGTTATTTATTAGAGGAAGCTGTACCCGAATCTCAAGCAAAAGTTAGCACTGCGGGTATTTCAGAAGAGGTGTTGACAAGAATTTTGGAGAGCTTTGCCGATAAAAAAGAGTTATCTAAACCACACATTAAGAAATTAACTGAAAAAATTATTTTAGATAAATTCACAAATAAAACAACAAATGCAGGTCAGTGGATTTCTACTTTTGAATCAGAGTGTCGTCGTGTCGGGATAGCAGAGGATACTCAAAGGATTGAGGCATTGCGGCTGTTTTTGGAGGATTCGTGCCTGGATTGGTATAGCTCAATGGTAATAAAACATACAGTGGAATCTGAATGGTCAAAATGGAGGAAGATGTTCTGCGACACATATGCGGACAAAGGTTGGTCGCCAGTCAGGTACGCTATGTTTTTTAAATACAGACAAGGAACTTTACTTGAATATGCGATTATAAAAGAGAGGCTTTTATCAGAAATAAATAATAAAATGGATAAATCGACGTTAATAGACTTGATTGCTACGGGATTTCCAATTTTTATGGCAGATAGGATTAACAGGGAGGAGTTAAAAGAAACTGAGGATCTATTTAATAGACTCAGAGGCTTAGAACATTTAGTAAATAAGAAAGTGTTTGAGAAAAAAACGTCGAAGACAGAAAACAATATAAAAGAAAAAAATAGGGAGGACTACCGTCCCTGCCGTATTTGTGAAAAGGAGAAAAGGGGTATCCGCTACCACCCTGAGTCACTCTGCTGGTTCAAAAACAAGAGTGGTGATGGAGCAAAGCGCGAACAGATAAGAAGCATTAATCACTCGGAGTTAGAGGTCGAATTAAATGATATAGAATAGACACAAAAAACTAATTATTACGACATTGATTAAAACAAAATTATTGTTAAACAACACTTTGTCAATTGTTGGAGTTAATGATTCAGGATCAAATTAAGTTCGAAATTGTTACATATAAAAAATTACTCCAAAATTGATGAAGTGAACAAAATAAGCTTAAAAACAATTAATGGCGTAAAACATCCTATTGGAATGGTGACGTTAAATGTAAAAAATTTTGATTTAGAATATAGCATTAATGTTTTTGTTATAGATGAGAGGAATTTTGACTATAATTTTTTGATTGCCTTAGATTGTATAGCAAAGTTCCGTCTCATACAGGATGACAAATTATAAATATCACAAAATACACAAATAACGGAAATACCTCATAAGGAGAAGATAATAAGATTGAAAAATGAGTGCTTGAATACTGATCTGTTAAGTACTGATGAAAAACACTATCAACATTTTAGTATTGAAAATAAAGAGTTTGATATGATTGAGGAAAATAAAAATAAAGGTAAAAATACAGTCGAAATAAATTTTAATGAGCACGTAGACGTCAAAAATTTTGAGATGGCCATCAGTCATCTTTCAACTGAACAGCAGTCTGAAATTGATGACTTAATTAGTAAATATAGTACACTTTTTGCAAAAGATAAATATGACATAGGACAGGTGAAGGGGTACGAGGCACACATTGATTTGCAAATAGATAAATACTGTAGTAAGAGACCGTATAGGTGTAGTATAGAGGATAGAAAGGAAATCGAGCAACAAATATCACATTTAATATTTTCTTCGGTTACCGCGAGGATTACTCATGAAATAAAACTATGAAAACGGATAAACTCGCGTATATTAACTAATTTTAACTTCATTCCGACGTTTCGAACACTTTACAGGGTTCGTGGTCTGCGGATGACTGACAATGGAGGAAATTTGATAGATCTACCTCCATCAAAATAAGAAAGATAAGTACAAAACTACCCACCAAAGAAAAATTACTAAACCACAGACAATAAATTTTAAGGGTGGATGTACATACAAAATTTGCAAATTAAGCTAGTTATTCATTACAAATATTTTCAGAATGAAGACAAGAGACAAAATAAATAAACTACGCCGGTTCTATCCCTACGCCACTGCCTGAGAAGTATTTCCTTCCTTTGTATGATTGTATTGTTAGGAAGGTATCCCAAAATTGGGACCGGCAAGAAACTCAGCGGGACAACTCCCCTGACAACGAACCCTGTAAAGTGTTCGAAACGTCGGAATGAAGTTAAAATTAGTTAATATACGCGAGTTTATCCGTTTTCATAGTTTTATTTCATAAATATCACATTTGTTAAGAAAAAAATTAATAGAAGAGTCTTATAGCCCTTTTGCCGCCCCGGTCACATTAGCCTACAAGAAAGAAGACGGGAAAAAAACAAGGCTGTGTATAGATTTTCGGGACCTGAACGAGATAGTTGTCCCACAATCACAACCTTTCCCATTGATAGAGGATCTAATGGTTAAAACAAGGCGATGCAAATTTTTCTCAACCCTAGATGTAAATTCTGCGTCATGAAGATTGAAGATAGGAAAAAAAACGCCTCCCATATGGACAAAAAATTTCACCGGCTATTTTTCAGAGAATACTAAGCAGTATAATAAGGAAACATAGATTAACAGATTTCGCTGTCAATTACATAGACGACATTTTGATATTTTCCGAAACATTTGCGGAGCACGTGAAGCATTTATCACTGCTGTTAGAAGCAATATCAAAGGAAGGCTTTAGGCTCAAGTTCACAAAATGCAATTTTGCTAAAGACTCTGTGAAGTACTTAGGCCATGTAATACAAAATAATACGGTCTCTCCACTTAAAGATAACTTAATCGTAATCAAAGAACTCCCAATACCAAAATCACAAAAAAATGTGCGTCAATTTCTTGGTAAAATAAACTTTTACGGGAAATATGTACCAAATATATCAATTTTATTAGATCCCCTGCATAATCTCTTAAGAAAAGGTCAGTCATTTATTTGGACTGATAAATGTCAAGAGGCGTTTGAGACTATAAAGAAACTATTATGCCAGAAACCAATTTTAGCAATTTTTGACCCAGATCTGCCTATACATATTTACACAGATGCATCGATTCCAGCCATAGGCGCGATTTTAAAAATTACCACAGAACAACACGGAAGAGAAACCTTGTGCATATTTTTCAAGAAAACTAAACGAATCTCAGAAAAAAAAGAAGGCTATATATTTAGAGTGCTTGGCGATAAAAGAAGCAGTAAAGTACTGGCAACACTGGTTGATAGAAAAAAAGTTCACTGTTTTTTCTGACCATAAACCCCTCGAGAAGATGAATATTAAAGCAAGGACAGATGAAGAATTGGGTTACCTAACATATTATCTTTCACAATTTAATTTTGACATAGTTTATTCCCCTGGAAAATATAACCTAGAAGCCGATTGCTTAAGCAGGAATCCTGTCTTAGAATCAGATGAAAATCAAGAGGAAATATTAAAAATAATACATTTTATTAAACTCGAGGACATAATTAATGACCAAGAGAAAAATAATGACATACAACAAAATAAAAACAGGCTGGTGTTGAGAGACAAGTTATACTATAAACATATTCGAAATAAAGATAAAATTATAATAACGGAAGAACTTGGTCAGAAGATCGTGAAAGATATACATTATTTTTATTGTCATATAGGAATACAACAATTGGAAAACAAAATAAAACTATTTTATATTGCGAAAAACTTATCGAAGATTATTAAAAACGTTTGTGAGAAATGTGAAGTTTGCATTAAAAACAAATCCAGAAAAAAGTTTCAGTTTGGGTTAATGTCGCATTTGGGGCCGGCAACATGCCCTTTTGAGATAGTGTCGATAGACACCATTGGTGGATTCGGGGGTTCCCGATCCACAAAGACATACCTGCATTTAAATTATATATGATTATTATAATTATACACGGTGGAATTTAATCGGTGAACAGGAACCCATTTTTCTAATTCAGTAATCGATGGCGGTCACGTTTATGTAGTACTTAAGTGGAACCAAGTTTTTTTTTTAGCATAACAAATTTTTATGTTGAAATTAAACTTTAATTAAAATTTATTGTCACCCTACTAATGGTTTAGTCTGAAAAGTTTAATACCTCTTTTCAAACTATCAGCCATGCATCGCTCTTATTTTACATAGGAATAGAGTCTATCGCAAAAATTAAAGCATGTGAGTGGTTATTGCTCATTTATGTTTTAAGTTTCTATGGCTGATAGGTTTGAAAAGAGGTATTAAACTTTTCAGACTAAACCATTAGTAGGGTGACAATAAATTTTAATTTCAACATAAAAAAAAAATATGCTAAAAAAACACTTGGTTCCACTTAAGTACTACATAAACGTGACCGCCATCGATTACTGAATTAGAAAAATGGGTTCCTGTTCACCGATTAAATTCCACCGTGTATATGAACCATATCATTGGTATAGATAATAGATCACATTTATCAATTAAAATTAACTTTTATTTTTTATTAATTTACCCTTCATGCAAATGTAACATAATGGGCGCCATTCTCTATAGCAACTTTAGTCATTCGTATATTTTTCCATTCAATTTTTTTATGAAAAGCTTATTTTTCAGTACAGATGGCGCATTTTTTCACGCATGTGCGAGAAGTGGTTCATTTTACGTCAGCTCGAAATCTTCAGAGGGCCATATGTACTGAAAAACGTCGTACGATACACGTGCGGAAACGAAATTCGTAACTCGTGTTTTATTTATCTCCACTTCTTTAGGACTTAATTATTTTCGCACTTAAATCGAAACGTACTATTCTCGGTATGTTTTGTAACAATTCGCATTATTTTGCATATTTTTTTTAATTATAAATAATAATAAAATAAATATCTTGGGACATCTTACACAAATCGACCTAGTCCCACGGTAAGCTCAATTAAGGCTTGTGATGTGAGTACCAGGCGACGATATATACATATAATAGATAGATACATATAGATACTTAAATATATATACAGCCATGACCAAGGAACAAACTTTTGTGATAAATAAATACACAAAGAATGCCCTCGCCGGGATTCGAACCCGGAACCTCCAGCTTCATAGGCAGGGTCACTACCAACTAGGCTACGGAGGCTGACAATTGATTAGTACATTGTGCATCAAGGGAGGTAAGTACGGAATTACTAACGAGAGTGTTAGAAGCCCGACGCCGCTAGGCGGAGGGCTTTTATGACTCGAGTTAGTATTCCGCTTACCTTCCGTGATGCATACAATGTTTTTCATCACACTTGCCGACAAAAAAGTTAGTTTTAAGACATAATTTTATTAAATGGCGTACTGACATGTCGTTGGCTGAGAATGCAATTGTGCTATACGCCACTTGCCTTGGTTTAGAGGAGAGCGAAATGAAACAAAAAAAAATATTTCTTGGAATGTCTTATAATTTTGCAATATTTAACTTAACTGACACTTTAGTATATTAATTTACTATTTTTTGTTATATGCAATTAATGTTTAACTTATAATAGTCATGAGATATAAGTAGTTTTACAATTGCCATATCCCTTTTTGTAAGAAAATGTTTAACTTGCTATGTATGATATGACACAAAGTTATGGATGTGTCACAAAATGTTAGTGCAATGTCAAGAAACGTAGACATTAAAAGCAATTGTTTATGCAAATAAAAGTTATTTTAGGACTAGATGTTATTTCAAGTCAAGACGATAATGTATCTCGAATATGAAGACATAATTATACACGAAACGTTTTTTTTACTTTCTTATAAATAGGTACCATCTAATAGGAGAAAGTCACCTTCTCTACTTTGTGAAATGATAAACTTTTTAACGATTATTTAGTTAATGCTAATGTAAAAAATATCGATGAGAACAGCTTATAATACGTTTACTAATGAATGACATCTCTTATCAACTAATAATATGACAGTTTAAGTACCTACATACACGCTCTATAAATGAAAAGACATGTCATAATTATAATAATGTACTTCAGAAATAGTGACCGAGGCCTGCTGTGGCCAGGACTTAAATGGCATGGCATGGCAGGAAAGCAGGAGGTCGCTGATTCGATTCCAGTCCTGTGGCCTATACCACAAAACTTTACAAGCGTACAATTCTACAAAATTGTATCAATTCCCATACAAAAAGTTGACAATTTGTAGAATTGTACGCTTGTAAAGTTTTGTGGTATAGGGGCCTGGTCATAGGGGGTTCTGTCACTTTTTCTGTAGTATATGTCATTTCTTACAATTTATGGTTAGGTAGGTACTCGTCGTAATTATAAATAAATATTATGTATTTATACCACCAATTTATTAAGATAAAAGCTTGAAGTATGAATGACACAAATCATTTTACATCAAACTTACCTTCTTTATTGTCATTTATCAAAAGAGAGGGTAGAAAAACAAAAGTATCGAATCGATACAGTCAAATCGATTAATGGATTATGTCACAAAAATGTTGATCGGTTAGTCGCTTGGCACACTGATAAATAGCTGTTAACCGTAAATTTGTGTCATGTCCGGACATGGCACAATATTGTAATCACTATTTATTGCGGTTTGAGGATATGGCACAAAAATATATGTTTTTTTTTAATAAAAAATAAGAATTTTCAAAAATCGATTACTGTTATAAACTCCAAAAAAAATGTTCTATCAAGAACCATTAAAAACCGATTTTGCTTGAAAATGGACATGGCACAATTGCATTTTCACCCGACGATGTCTATTACTCCCTAGGGAATATCACTTTTCTATTACTCCCGCTACGCGCGCAAGCAATAGCTCGCTTAGACAGCAAGTGTGATGAAAAGTATATTATTAGTAGTATTTTATTGATACTCATGTCTGCCTGCGACCACGGGTGTAAAGTCATGCCCGAAACGTCAGGATATAATTAAACGTAAGTTTACGCGATTAGGACCCGTTTGTATTTAAAATATGAGTGATAATCGTGAAAGTTTAAATCAATATAGTGCGACTGCTTGCAAAACATTTCATAAAATAATTCGAATTCCGAAATAAATTGTGTTTTTAAAATTTTATTGGATGATAATGAACTATTATGGACATAAAATCCTATTTTTAATAGATACAAGTAGGCACCATTCTTAATTATTTCACTATTTTCGTCATGTCAAAATGTGTCATGGTCTTATCACCAGTAGTCATCCGACTGTTTTTATCTGTACTGTGTAATATGTTTGTTATTGTTTTAGTTTAATATATTGAATAACATAATTCTATTAATTTAGTCACTCACCACTTATGTTCATTCAGTCTCCGAAGCCCCAGTGACGATAACATTTTTTTATGTGTTATCACATCAATCTTAAAGATAGTTTGGTTGACGACAGCGGTGCGCAAAATTGACGTACCTACGTCCTCCCTCCAACAGGTCCCAATTGGGACTGAAAGATGACAGCAGGAGCGATCCGGGAGATATTCACATATTTTGTATGATGAAATATAATTCTTACAATATTAATGATTTCTTCTAGTTAACCGTTGACACAGACTTTGACGTTTCTTCTGATATATTTTTTTCTTGGTAAAGTTATGTAGTTTCTTGGCAAAATGAGTTTTCATGCAGAGAATAGACCTATGTTTGGGATCGTTTTTTATACAAACTGTATGAAGAAAGGAGTATGGGCAAAAATGTATGGACCCTGGCCTAATAGCCAATAACAACAAAGTATATATATATTTGGAAAGGTTGTTTTGTACTCTACAATTTTTGTTTAGGCGGAGACGGTCTAATAGCTGTGAGAAAAAAGTTATAGCTAAAACAATCATTTCCCAATGAGACACTTATTTCTTAATAATCACCTTTGAATATTTTTTGGACAACATACAATGATCCCTTGCAATAATGTATTTTTATATACATACATATACAGAGTATCTTACAAGACTGCGACATACTTACGGAAATTAAACACTTTACTTACTTAAAAATGACGGTCACTAACTATCAATCACGAACACTTGCGATAGTTAAATACCCTGTAACTCCCAGTTTTTAAGTGCTATTATTCTATTAAGTTTCTTCACACACATAATTGGAAGTTCCTGCCATAGTAAAAGTTACGGAGCTTAACAAAAGCAATCCAGAGGCATACCGTTTGTCGTTATTGGCCAATAGGCCAATTTGCCCACCCTCCTTTGCGAAGTTACCCGACTAGGCGGTGCCGAATTGCCGATGATGTCCGGAATTAACCGAATCGATACGAAGCGGCTGCCGCCGGCGTGGCGCGCTGTATTATTTTTGAATTGCATAATTATAAAATTTAAACTGTAAAATAAATAAAATTATAAATAGTAAATAAAATGCGTGTGTGTGAAAACGAATATTCCAATTGCATTTTTAAATTACGACATTATTATCCATACTAAGTGCACCACCGGTTCTCGAAGTCAGCAGCTGCCACTGTTGAGAAGACGTACTGACTTGACATTTCATATACATGTAGATATTATATTGTTGATATCAAAGGAATATCACTTCCCTGCCAACAAATGTCAAATTAACAGATAAATGACGGAGGCTGTTTTATTAATAAAAGTATCTTTATTTCAGACCGAGTGGGGTTGGTTCTTCTGCGTGTGGGGCCGCTGGGCCTCGCTAGGCCTGGACAGCGGAGCCCTCCTCCACAGAGCGACGCAAGGCCAATCCTGGCTCTACGACGGTCTCCTAGGCATGAACGCCTTCTCTATGACCCTCAGGGCTAAAGAACTCACCCACTACTTCACTCCCATAGAAAACCACTCAGTCTTAACTTTCCTGTATGATGCCTATATGGGTAGATTAGGCTATCGATATTTAGACAGCCGCTTCGAGAACTCGGAATGGGAAGCTCCCAAGGCTCGTGAAATACCGAATTTTTATTATTTTTGGCAGGCGCGTCCTGATGTAATATACGATCCTCCAATATTTTATAAAAAGTAATTTTGCCTATTCGTCCATACACAAAGTAGGGGAGACTGGGGATGGTAACCTATTGAACTTTCGAAAATCCTTTGTCCGATTTTCACTTGTCCGAAAACGGTTCCTCGAATTTTTATAATCCATGTACATTGTTTACCATATTTTTTGAAATGGTCCTCGTTTTCTATCCCACATCAACATTTTCCCGAATTTCGATAACCAGAAGAACGGTTGCCAAATTTATTATTTGACAACCGATTTGTTAACCATGTTTTCATAAATCCGATGTTAAGCGAAATCGAAATGTCATTTTACCTTATATCAGTAACCAGAACAACGGTTGCCAACATTTTTATTTGACAATCGATTTGGTAACCACCTTTTCATAAATCGGAAATGTAATTTTCCCTTATATGAATAACCAGAAGAACGATTGTCGGACAAGTGAAAATCGGATAAGGGATTTTCGAAACTTCAATAGGTTACCATCGATGCTATGTCGATGCTACGTGTAATTGAAATATCATTTTTAATCCCAATGTTCATTGTAATAAATATTGTTTTCCCTACTACTCGAACTGTCAATTTTCACTACGCCTACTTTTATCATGTCCGAAATTTCATTCAAAAAGGCATTTTAATAACAACATGCAAAACATTTGAACAACAGGTTGATTGGTTAAAAAAATGTTCAAGTAAACCAGGGTAAAACCGACGTGGATTGGTTAGGTTTCGAAGCTAGGGCGGAGTGAATGGCGTAGTCTTTAAATACTTAAGTATTTTTAATCAATTGTTTACACATCCTCATACTTACAAAACCAAAAAAAGGGGGGACGGGGGGGCGAAGCCCCCCACCAGGGGGGCTCGGGGGGCGAAGCCCCCCGCATTAAAAAAGAAATAATCTGAACCTCCCCTACCTTAACCTGGATAGGTTCGTTAGGTACCTTTTATCCCTTAGAGCGGAAATAGAAGCCCCGCGCAGCGGGGCTTCGTCGACCGGTTCCCAGGTCAAAATTGCTCACTTAAATTCTTTGGACAACAGGGCGAATTATTTAGTAATAGTTAAGTATAAGGAATAAAAAAATATTTTTAAAGTTAGTTAAAGGTAGGTAATCACTTTTAGTACATTAAATAGTAGGAACATCACCATTATGCACAATAATTTTTCGATACATATACATAAGACACGAAAATCATTTGGACAAACAATATTTAGGAACAACCAAGTTAGGATTAACAATTTCGGCATAACAAAAATATGCGCAACAATGTTTATGCCATTCATTTTTCGGCGTAAAGTTATTATGCAACAAATTTTTCGGAATAAAAACATTATGCCACCCGATATAGACCCCCTCCCGGGGCAGATCCGAGTCGGATAGGTTAGGTTAGAAGACTAAGGCGGGAGCTTTGCTTTTTTTTGCTTTTGGAGTCTTAGTCTTTTGATATAAGGGGAAAATTAATATCTCGGTCTGAATACTTGACGCCACAAAAAGTAGTTGGCAAATAATACTTCGGGATTTTAACAAGTGTTTATTCGAAATAATGAATTCGATTGTTTGATAGGGGGGGAAATAATACTTCGGTCAAAATACTTTATGCCAAAAAAAGTAGTTGGCAAATGATACTTCGGAATTTTTACGAGTGTTGATTCGAATCATAAGCGAAATAAAATTGCTGCTAATTGAGAAAGGGGGTAAATAATAAGCAGGGAAACGTACTTTCGGGCAAACAAAATTTAGGCCAATTAATAAAATGGGAAACGTTTTCGGGATACTAATATTCGACATCACAATTTTCGACTTTATGATAGGTAACCACTGGGGATGGCTGACAGGAAGACTACATAGTTGTGGGTACATGCTGTACACCTTTGGAGTATCTAACTATCTACTAGGTTCAGGTAGTATGATCATGTCGTTGCTCTTCTGCCAAGGACTTTAAGGAAATAAATAGAATAATAGTGTTTTCTGTATGTGACAAATGAAGGAATGTTTACAAAAACAAGATAACTAGCATTTTTTCCAAATTTGAGTTTTTGATGTCATACTGTTCGTCATCAAAGGAGCTACAGAATGTGTAAAAAAATTGTCTAAAAACTTTCCCGTTTGGCAAAAAAATGGAAAATATTTTATTTCCCATACTAAACTGCACTAAAAAGTGTCGAATAAAACTGCAGCATTAATACTCAGATCAGAGTAAACCATATTCTAAATCGACTTATAAAATGTGGAATATTAGCGTATACGATTATTCAATAAAAAAAAAATCTTTTTCCATAAATGTTCATCAAGCTTTGCACAAAAACAACGTAACTACTCAAGATTTAAGTGGCAAGGCTTATTTTATTTTTTCCAAAAAAAGTAATGAGCCGAAACACAAATAAACGGATAATCTTAACTTAGTGGTTATATATCTTTACCGCTTCTGAATATTAAGCTTTAATGAATATTATTTAAAAAGGAATTTAGTTTTATCGCTCTCCTGTAAAGTTATGCTCAATGTAGTTATGTTGTTTTTGTAAACATCCCTTCAAATGTAATAAACAAACCCCGGGCGGCGGGAGCAAAAATGTACTTTTGCTTAATTAAATATCGACTATTCTATCGACATCCATCTAAACAATTTTTTTTTTTACTAAACACATATTGCTAAAACTTATTATCTTTTCCTTATAATTCCAGATATAAAAATAATAAGGATTTTAAAAGTTGAAACGCCAACTTTTTTATTCAAAACGTTCTGATATTTATTGTGAATATCATCGCCTTGAGGATGTAAAAGTAAGTTTAACAAGTGCACTTTCAACTTAACTTTTTAACTAAAAGAAACTTACAATTTTCTAATTCAAAAATTATTCAAATCGATGTCGACAGAATAGTCTATATTTACTTAAGCACTAGTGATAAGTAGACCCCGGTATCGGAGGTGCAAAATGATAGCTGTCAAGTTCTTACTTAGGGATAGGTAAACACATTTTGTGATGTCGATATCGATACTCGATATTTTTGTACAATTTTTTTTTATGTACAGTGGCGTTCAGAATTGCATGGACAATTTATGAATGAATGAATTCATAAACTGTCCATGCAATTTTGAACCCTACTGTACAAGGACCATTTATATACCTTTTTTCGGGATCTATGATAATAATTAACATTTAATATATAAATCATTACTATTACAATACAAATCTCTGGTTGCTATTACATTTATTATGTTTCGAGTTGCACAACATTGAATAAAAACTTTTGAGATATTAAATACTTATAATAAATTATTTATGTCGATAGATAGTCAAAGTCATCTTACAACGATGTCTTCGATTATTTAGCCGTGTTTACGAGTCTATTCGCCTAAAATATGTTATACTACGTATAGAAAGTGGAGTCACTTCTTGCTGGACACGCTGAAATTCAAAATGAATGAAAAACATAATATACAATTTGCAGAATACACTTCATTTCCAGATGTTGGAAGATAAAAAAGCACATTCAACAACGTATGTTCCACTAATATTGATTATTTAATAAAGGATATTCCATTCCAAGCTTGTATGAAAACACCCGTAAAAAAAGAAAAAAATAATAAAACCAATTAAAGTGTAACCACGATCTTCTTAAGTTTTTCGTCAGTTTTACTTTGGACCAAATTCGAAAACCCAAACTTCAGAAGGTTCATCGACAATTGCCTCAATAAAAAGTATGGCGATGTTACATAAAATTAAATAAATATTTTGTTGATTTTGTAATTATTTAGTCCTAGTTTATATCGTAAATAGGTGCGTTTAATTAAAGTCTTAGCTTATTATTATAGTAAAGAAAAATTATCGATATGTAACTTTAATTATCGACATCACAAATATTTTTACCCCATCCCTAAGAACTTGACAGCTACCATTTTGCACTTCCGATACCGGGGTCTAGTGATAAGTACATTTTTGCTCTCGTCGTCCGAGCTTAGTAAAATGGGGCATTGAGTGCTGGTAATTTTGAGATTTTTCCTGATTTTTTGTTTAATCAACTTTTAGTTTGCATTATTCCTTTTACTCGTGCCAGACTTATAAACATACAATTTTAATCCTACTATTATTTTTCGGTTTCAGATTATTAAACGAAGTCGACACTTGTCATACATAACGCTCAATTCTATCAGAAGAACTTTGTAATTGTTATTGGCATTTACAAATTTAATGTAGTTATGTCTTTCCATATCTCTTCAGAATCAAAAGGCTTTTTAGGCACTTGTCTTTCTAGCTCTAAAACTAGAAACACCAAAAATCAAAGAAAGCAATCAAACTTCGTGAATTAAATAATTTTAAATAAAAAACTATATTAATCTAAAATAAAAATAGCTACAATTCGTCGTCTGTCGCATTGTGATAAAAGAAAAAAGTTGCGAACATTGTACGACAAAGTAAAATGAAATGGGACGGGTGAAATATCATAAGACCAGTGTCCGTTGGCATAAAAGGCACAATAAATGTCACAGCAAATAAACCACCCCATGTAATCAGTGACAGTGACATAGTGCCAGTGACAATGCAACTAAAACTATAATAGGAACTGGATTGCGAAGTAATTATTAAAAAACTTTCTTGGCAAATTCCAAGTAATATCAACTGTAGACTAAAACTTTTGTTTAATTTTTTTGTATTTTTTGATCTTGTTTTAAGTGTTTCTTCAGAAAATCAGCTCGAAGTTATATAAACTGACACAAATAAATATTTAAGAGTAAACATGCAATCAAAGAACGAAAAATAAAGACGTGATCTCATCAATAAGACTAATGTTAAAAAGACATTACAATAAAATATGCAACAGTCGGTGTGTCTATGCAACTTAACATCCGGTCGTCCTTAAATCGGCAAGTTGTTCCTTTGTGGAAACCTTCTTCAGATTTGGCATCCATGCTGAGACGTTAATACACTAAACATAATTTCATGATAATGGGAGATTTGAACATAGACATCAAAACCGACACTTGCATTAAGAACTCGTACTTGAGCATGTTATCGGAAAAAGGTCTTCTTTGTGCTATTTTAGATTTTACAAGGGTGGAGGAATATAACAGTAAAATTACGCAAACGTTTATTGATCACGCCTTCGTGAGAAATCACAGGGAAGACCTTTACTCCGGAGCGCTCGGTACGGTTCTGGCGGCCCATCGAATGATTTGCGTATCGTTTACCGGCCTATCGCGTATACAGGTGAAGCAAAAATAATTACAAAAATTAATACCCAACGTGTACACGATGAACTATTAAAGATTCCTTGGCATCAAACGAATGAAACGTATTGTCCACTAGAAATATACAATTTTATTCAAAATAATTTTACAGACTTATACGAAAAATGTACCGAAAAAATTAAAATATCAATAAACTCGAAAAGAAATAAGCAGAAATGGGTAACTAAGAAATTACGCGATAAATGTAACAATGTAGATATACTTTATAATAAATATATAACAGAATTCTAAGAACGGAATATAATAGAGAAAGAAATAAATTACATAAACAGATTAATAATACAAAAAATAAATATGTAAACAATAAAATTAACGATAGCAAAAATAATCCTAGAATTCTATGGACAATACTAAATGAATTAACTGGGCGAACTAAGAATGCAATTGAAAATATAATACAAAAAGCTTGTAGCTCCAATACCCATACTGAAAAAAATATTGCAAACAATTTCGCTCAGTCTTTTTGTTACTGAGTTACATGTTGGGGATAGGATTATGCAACATTTCTATGAGTAAGTAAACTATCTATTAATTTTATTTTCAAACAAAAAAATAATTTTAATTTTGGATTAAGTTCGTAATCTTTCTACTTGTATCAAATATTTATTTATTCTAATAGATGTAAAAAGTCAAACAAGAAAGTATGCCTTCGCTTTGTAGCGCCACCTAGCAAAGTATACATTTTTTTTTTACATATTCGTAATATTCGTCCACCTTCTGTCTAATTTTCAAAATGATGCTGGTAAGAAGGTCTAGTTGGTATATGTCAAAAATTTTATGTTTACTTTGCTAGGTGGCGCTACAAAGCGGCGGCACACTTTCTTGTTTGACTTTATACATCTATTAGAATAAATAGTATCAATTACAATAAAATCTTTGCTTGTATGTATTACGACTTATTACCCACTCTCGTTGTCGTTGTCGTTGTGGTCTCGTTGTCGTTGCATGATTAAAGGAGACCAGTAGGTACTTATGGTATTTGACATCGCGCAGCGATAATAACGCGCGATTATCTTCCTTGCTTAGTCTTCTAGATTAGTAATAAACACGTTGTAGTAACACAATATCAGGTCGCCAAAACACACTGAATTTCAGAGAATTTAAAAAGAAAATAAATTCTGGACATATTGACATGTGACAATTACATCATTCACTTTTTTCAGTTTTCCGTCAACACACATATTTATATGTTTCAAAATTTAATTAGTTAGGAATCTTCATAATATTCATAATTTTCAGCTTTAAAACGTATCAAATACATTTTCGTAAAGAAAAAGATAACTTACTGTAAGGATAATGATGACATTAGAAAAGAATTTACAGGGTGAACGTTGTCAACGCAGACTCCATTCTACAGATTGGAAACATACAAATCTCTTTCATTGCCAGAGTTTTTGTTACACATGGCGCGAATTCTAAAGTGAAACTTACAGCTACTATAGAACCCAGAACGGAAAATTTACGAGGATGCAATTTTATGACTAGAGTCTGGAAAACGAAAGATGAGAATGAGTTTTTTACGGAACTTTTCATATGGCATCACAAGCTGAATTGTCAAACGTCATTTTCTGTCTTTCGTTCGTCTTGACGTCCATCGTCCATTGCTCGCTTTCCACAATTGCAACGTTTTAAGGTGTTTATGATGAAAAAAACTATGAAAAGTAATGTTCGTAAGCTGCTGCGTACTATAATAAGTAAATATAAAGAAAAACAAGAGGAGAAAATCATCGCTTAAAAGAAAAAAACATGTCTGAGTGTTTACACACGATATCGGGGTTTCTAGGTTAGTACGAAATACCATTTTGATACTTGCCTTTATTCAATAAATTTTCTTGTACTCATTATCTAATATACTATCGACTATAATAGATTTTTTTTACGAGAAGAGCTGGGAGAGGTTGAAGGAGTTAACGCTGTCAAAAATACGGTAGAAAATATATGCGAGTATAACCTGCCTCAGATTGGAAAACAATGACTGACCAATGTCATTCATGTGGAAGATAAGTACTTAAGTAGGTACAGCGAAAGAGACAATGTCATAAAAACTGCATTGGATGAGTTTATTATGAGATTTGTGTTATGACACAAATAGTATGAATCATTGTATGAGTTTTTTAAGTCTGACTTTAATTATTCTGAATAAATAATATAAATATTTAGTTTCCTATTTATTAAAAATACACACCGGCAGAATTTGCTTAACAATTGACAAACTCCCCTTGTTTTAACATCCGGTTCCGCTTATTCATCCAGTGTGTATATTATCTTATTTACATATTTTTTAGTACAGATCGATCATTTTTAGGCTCTAGTGCGAGAAATGGGTCATTTTACGTCAGGTTCAAAACTTCGGAGGGCCATCTGTACTAAAAAACGTCGTACGAGACACGTGCAAAAAAGAAATTCGTAACTTGTGTCGATTTAAAACACTCCCTTTCGGTCGTGTTTTAAAACATCGCCACTCGTTTCTAATTTCACGTTTTTCGCACTTGTGTCGTAATGTACTATTTTATAGCTGGTAGTTTTAATCATGATTACACCCATTCTGCGATGATACAATTTACAAATCGTTACTAATATTACCTATACCTATGTATAGACATATAATAGTGTTATATCCAAGTGTGAAAATCACTCTGTTTTTCGGCTCTTCATATCATTATAGTCTTTATACCATATGTATGTAAAAAGTTAAAACTAACTTGGTAATGTGTCGAATCTATGATATAACTTGAAAATAACTAAACAGATTGGCTTAAAATTTTGATATGGGATCCATTTAATAACATGGGTCATCATTTAGAGTAGTAAGTACCTACATCATATTGCATTGTGTCATGCAGACAAAGTTGCATGGAACAGCTACGTTATGTACATGTCGGAGATATGAGTTACTAAATCTAGAAAACGATAAGCAATGTTTTGCTTGGATTGGTCTTTGCTTGGTCCATGCAGGTTTGCAGGTAGATGATACCAACCTATGAACAGGTGGCTGGTGACCTGACAGTATAAAAGGTCACTACTGCAGTGTTCATCAATTCATTCCCGTGTTAGACATAGAACGATTCACTCTTGTCTTGTTATGTGAAGGGTTTATATTCTTACGAAGGAAGTTATTTCTATGGGGTATGCATCTATGCATGGACGCAAGCTTAGAACTCTCCATTCGTTTTCTACTACTGCGTAGATGCGTAGATACAAGATTCTGAGTACTGTGAGTAACGAGTAACAAGTAGCTAGGAGGCAGATAACTAAAATCCTACCCCTCTTAGCTCGGCTGTCATTAGAGTTCCCGATATCAGCAAGTGGGATGAAGACTCAAGGCTCACGTAACAGTGAGTACTGGTATTGTATCACATGTAAACGGTAAGGTTTAAAATCGACAACAGTTGGTAAGGTAATGATTGTTCACTATGTTTGCAGTTAAGTTTGATTTGAGTCGTGATTTAGAAAACTGCTTTGTTCTTTTTTTGTGATTACTGTTGTAAGAAAACGTGTGGGTAGGTATCCTACCCTATTGGAAAAAAAAATAAAAACAGTAATTCTAGTGATTTCAAAGTATATCATGACCCATACTTATTACTTACTTAGTTGTGAAATACTAGCAGTACCAAAATATGGGCAGGTAGCCCTTTGTTTTGTTTTGTTTTCGAGTCTACCAAAAATTAATTTGTGATAGTGATAAACATTTTCAATCCATGCCTTGTGTTAAAAGTTTTCTATGCGTGTGAAATTACCGTTACAGATGTTCAACTTCAAGATCAACAAGCTCACTGTCATAGTAGTCTACAGTTTCATCCATGATGAATATGCTGTGACGATGAAACGAGCGCAATTTCTTGCGATACCTATGTCCAAGAAATTAAGAATTGAAGACGCCAACTCTATGGTTATTTTGGAGCAACGGAAATTAAAGGACAGGTTTCTTTCCAATTGTTTTAATGAAAAATTAGAAGCAGTGGTTTAAAGAACTAACGGTTGACATTTCTGTTTGTAACGTTAAGTTTTTGTGTTCTTAATACGTTTTATTATTTGCGAGATTAATTTGATTACAGTAAAGTGAAGCACAATCTTATTTTGATGTCGAGTATAAGATGAGGTCAGTGTCTAACCTCAAACTTTAGGTACTTAGTGTTATGATTAGGTCTAGCATTCCAATTATCTCAACATCTGTTCAAAACTGCTTATTGCTAGTCTACTTGAAAAAAAAAGGAAATCAGTCGGCTTTGACATTACTTTGTTTTTGTGATAAAAATGATATCGTACAATTTGATGATTACAGTTCAACATGGTGAGTCAGAACGAGCTGCCGGCCTACAAGTTGTTGATGTCATGCCCGGTGGCGTAGCAGGTGTCGCTACTGCCTACCGTGAACACGTGGTGCAGCACGTGGTGTGGACACGTTGTTAATCCGCTGAGCAGTTCACATTTTTGTTGGGCTATTTGAGGTCTGAGCTAATTGGTGAAACTAAGGTTGTTGTAGCCATCGAGGGTTTATTATAAGGTATAATACAGAGTTGGGCAAAAAGTAATATGATTACTCCTTCCGATTACTTTTGTATGTGTACTTTGTAATATTTATTACAAAGTACACATACAAATGTAATTTATAGAAGTAATCATATTACTTTTTGCCCAACTCTGGTATAATAAACCCTCCTGCCCTATAAGATAGGTTATAGATAAGAATTTTGGAATGTTTTGGAAATCTACAAATAAACTTAATCATAGGTCCGGGCTTCCCGTTAGTGTCGCGGGTGTAAATGATCCTTCCGAGATAGCTAATTTATTTAAGAGTCATTTTAGGGTCGAATCGCCTCTGGGCCCAGCGTCGCAGGTGTTTGATACTGAGGACTTGTCCCCCGAGCAAAGCGTTACTTTCACCGCTAAACAAGTGTCTTCAGTGATTAAAAGCATGGTCGGAGGTAAATCTCCGGGACATGATGGACTCAGTATTGAGCACCTGAAGCACGCTGGAAAGCAGTTACCTAGAATCCTTGCCATGTTTTTCACACTTTGTTTAACCCATTGTTTTCTACCTGATGAACTAATGCATACTGTTGTAGTTCCGATTGTAAAAAACAAAACTGGTGATGCCTCAGATCTTTCTAATTATAGGCCAATATCCCTGGCTACCACCATTGCTAAGGTACTGGACGGTCTGCTTGATGCTCAGCTGGATCAGCATATCAAATTAAGTGACGCCCAGTTTGGCTTCCGGCGGGGGCTATCCACTGAGAGTGCTATTCTGGCGCTCAAGAATACCGTCCAGTATTATACCAGCAGGAATACACCGGTTTATGGTGTTTTCCTTGACTTATCCAAGGCATTCGACCTTGTCTCATATGATATTCTATGGGCCAAGTTACGCAATGAGACAAGTGTGCCTAAGGAAGTGATATCTTTGTTTAAATATTGGTATAGCAATCAAAAGAACTTTGTAAGTTGGGGTAATTCTGTATCATGTGAGTAGGTGATTATTGAGCGTTTCGAATCTTCGATCGAAACTCTCAATAATCATGATTGATTCGTGTGTTAGGATCACGTCGTCATTTGTTAGTGGTTATAAACAGGTCTTCGATCGAAACTCTCAATAATCATGTTGGTTTCGTGTGTTAGGATTCAGGACGTGTGTGAGATTTGAAATGCTCAATCAGTTTCGTATAATACTTGCCCTAAACATCCTATGGGTTGTTTTCGTTTGATTCCAAACGCACAATTAGGTTTTCTGTGAAAAATGCTTGTCTTCATTTCAGTTAAATACACTTGCCGCAAACAACCTATATAAGTTTTTCATTTACGTTCGTTTGATTTGAAACGCTCAGTAGATATAAGACATTCTGATTTATACTCTGCTAAACAGCGAGTTTAAAGTTCATATAATTAACTAAAACAGCAAAAGCTTAACGCTACACGCTGTCTAAGGCGGCCAACCCTCAGACAGCAATGCTAGGGCCCCAAGAAGCGTTCCTGGTACTGACCCTCATAGCGTGGCGCTATGGCGTTTCGCACAACACGTCAGACAAATTGATCAAGTTCGTCAGACGTGCACTTACCCCTTGTGCTTCGGGTATGGGTAATCAAACTTATCGACCGCGTAAGAATGAAATACCCCATAGTTCTATTCATGAGTTTCAACACATTACTAAGATGCACATCGGGTGGCCAATCCGAGGCATAGTTCATGTGTTGGGGTCGTCCGGTCGTCAACTTCCCGGCAAACATTACGCACGAATTTTTATTTATATGAACGAATGAAGAAAACTTTAAAAGCGCGATGTAGAACCTCGCTTTTCCTAATGAACGTAAGATTAGAATTATGGACACAGAAATTCAAGCTTTATGTTAAATATCGTAAGTTCGTATTAGCCAACACAAATTGTTACTTATTTCATTTTCTATGTTCGCTGCAATAACAAGTGCAGTCTTGCATTTTAATTGAAATTGGAGTCATTTGTATAGACGCAAACGTTTATGTTATGTTACTATCGAGAATGCACATTATTATTAGTTATTTAGTAATTTTGTTGCTATCGATGTTAATCATATTTTGGAATTTCATTTTAGACATTCACCTTAATCATCAAAACTGAACACTAATCAACACATATATTTTGATCATTATACAATGGGTATATTGTTCCTACGTACCTATATTTAGCTTACGGTTTACTAATTCGAGATAGTTAGAATATAACAGACTGTTTAATTTACTAATAGAGAGTTTATTTAGTAAATGTGAGCTTACTAGGACATAATAGACTAGCTATTATTTTACTGTTTAACTCTAACTTTTTACCTATTTTATTTATCAAGTTTTTAATAATTGAGGTCTTAAAACTAAGGTAAGAGTCAAGTATAGTTATTAATTACAGGCTAATGACATGGAAATAACAAGAAATAATATAAGGCTTAATCCTATTTATTTTTTTAAGTTATTATAACAATTACATGGCACTAAAAATATATTAATATGATAAAACTATTTTTAATAACTGATGACTTCACTCAACTTTTTTACAATTTTTTCCACTAGACCTTCGGTTGCATTTAGTAGCTCGTCGTAATCACTTTGCACAACGTACTGCACCGATACAGCGTTGGTCTCGACGCTTGATTCAATATCCGAAATACTAATTTTTATGACACGCTTCCCCTTTGATACTTTTCTGATAACGTGTGAATTTAATCCCATGTCTGTCTTCCTCTTTCCCTTTTTTGCGTTTTTTCTTTCACATTTTGGCTGCTTTAGCGGGATTTCTTGCGACGGATTTAAAAGCACATCTTGATATTTCAAATAAGCATCCATATCTTGTGAGTAGTTTAAAGTTTCGTTTATGTTCTCATTTAATTGTGAGTAAAATGGTAGGACGGTAACGTTGCACTCATCAGTGGAGTTAACTGGTTGCGAGCTCTGCAAAAAAACAATTATATTACTACATGATCGAAATATTATGAAATAAAGCCTCTTAAAATATATAAAAACAAGATTACTTACCATTTTAATGTATGTCCTAATGTTTATTTACAATTGAATGTAAGTAGAAGTGCTTGCAGTTTGAATTCACGAAATGAAGTATAAATTATTTTATAAAAGTTTCATTTTATAGTACTCTGTTTTTGCATATTATGCAGTTTGGTAAACAATAATACATGCAAATAGACAGGTTCAAACCTGTTTCTTGTTAAATAAGTGCATCGCATCCCGTTAGTAAGTAATTAGATACGGCATTTTCTATATCTTTTCCCATGGTAAGCGAGTTGAATTTGATCCGCCAAAATTCGTTTATAAAGCCTTATTAGTTATTAGCTAAGTATAAAACATAGTATACGATAAAAATATATTATAGCCTTCACAACGAATAAAGCTTTATGGTCGGCATGTATTGTAACCCGATGATACTTTGATGTTCCGACACTGGCATACGTTTTATTTTCCAGTAAACATGATTTGCTGACGTGAATATCTATGTACAGGGAAGTGAAACATTTCAAAACTTAGGTTTCTGCATATGTTTTTGCGATTCAGTTATTTTGTGCTGGTTATAATTTGCGAGCATGGGTTGTTAACTTCTGATAACTTGATTTTGCCATATAATAGTACCTAATGCATTTTTCATTTCATTAATTGACTTTATAGAAAGTGGTTGTGTTACTACTTCGTTTTGACTCCACATCGAACTTCTTCACCTTGAAATGATGTATGTAAGTTTGAATAATATTATGATATTTTGTTTTATTTCCATTTTTTGTAATTTGGTTTATGGTTATAATTTGAGAGACTAGTGGACTCCTAAGTAATTTATCAAATTATTTACATTTACAGGTCTGACAGCGAATACTACGTAAAATGTACCAATAGCCGAGAAACTGAATCGACAGATGAAACCGAAACTATAAGGCATGTATTTCATATTTTCTAGTAATTTAACGTGATTGATTTATGTGTTGTAGGTACCTAACATTATATTTATTCTTTGTTATAGAGTTCCACAAAAGAAAACGGTGAAGAGGAAAATCACTCCACGTAAGCCAAAACCTAATGCGGACCACGGTTGGATGGTAGATGACGAGTACGAATACGGCGGCCCCCAACAAACTGGAGTGAAAGAGCCCGCAATTAAGAGGTATTATTTATCGTTTAAAATAATTATGAAGTGTTACAGTAACATATATTATACCCATACAAACCTAGAATGTAAAAAAATGTTAACGTTTAAATGCTATTATTTCAGTAAAAAAACAAAGCCGAAAGCCTCAGAGAAGAAATCGAGTGCTCATCTAGTGCCGCCTCCTTCCGAACATGGTTGGTTTACCAATTGGGGAGATGATGACCAGGCAATAGAGGCGCATCGCCGTGCCGGAACCTTGACGTCGGTGCTGTCGCGGCGCGTTCCCGGAGGCCACGTGCGACGTTCAGCTTCCTTAACGGGTGATCTTTATGTTGAACTTAGATTGTATAACGTAGCTGATATTTAAAACGTAACGCCTCAAGACCGTTGGGAGAAAGCCTTGATTAATTTAAAGTATCGACTTGATTCGAATTCGCCCGCCGTAGATGGCGTAAATAATTTGCTTAAATTTTGTAAGCAAGATTTTACAGATGAGGGCACCTTTTTTCCAGATAAAATTAATCACTAGGTAACAATTTCAAGGCTATTTCCTTACTATCTAAACCCAGTTTCTATAATACTCGTGTAATATAACAGCAAGTACAATGCAGCATAGTTCAATATTTTGTTCCGTGTGTGATATTAGTATCCCAAGTAAAGCCTTTTCTGCCCACCTACGATCAATCTTACATAAAAATAACAATTCTATACAACTAACTCCTGATATTGAAAAAATTAGTAGTGCCTTTCGCAGTAGGATTGCATCGTACAGAGTACGTGGTCCGAAAATTTCACTCCTCGAAACACCAGGTTTTTGAAGGCTATTCGGGGCCTAGTTAGAAAAATTCTAGAAGCTAGACGGGCGTCATTCGGGTCGATAAAGGTTAATTTTGAGTTGTTTGCTGAATTCTGTTTACCAAAAAATGAGACAAATGAAATTAAATCATTTGCTACGAAGAATATAATCATACATCAAATTTATGATTTCAAAGAAATATTCTCATTGATGTCAGATACTTTATGTAAGAAAATTGACGAATTTCAAGAAAGGGACAGCGGTTGGAGTTTTATACGAAACCTATATTTAGAAGTAAATATTAACAAATATAATCCCCTAAGAGCTTCTAAATTTTTAAAGTTGCCTGAAACCATTAAACTTAAGAGGGCTTGCGTTAATATTAAAAATAGTGACAATTACTGTTTTTTATGGTGTATAATTGCGGCCTTATTTCCCGTACAAAAGAATCAGGATCGAATATCCTCTTATCCACGTTTTGAAAAGCACCTAAACACAAAAAACATGTCGTTTCCAGTTAATCTCTCTGACATCAAAATATTCGAAAAAAATAACAGGAATATAAGTGTTAATGTTTACGGATTAAGAAAAAGCCAGGTCGTAGGCCCGCTATACAAAACAGACAAAAGGAAAAAACATCATGTCAATTTATTAATGTTGGAAAATGGTAACCAATCACATTATTGCTTAATAAAAAATTTAGCACGTCTTTTAAAAAAACAGTTAACTAAACACAACGGGAAAATATTTCTTTGCGAAGAATGTTTGTTGTTTTTCCACACCGCAGATAAATTAAACAAACACATATGCGGCCGCGTTGCAACCCATTTACCAAATCCTGGTTCCTTTATTCAGTTTAAAAACTATGAAAGAATGCAACCTATGCCTTTTGTAGTATATGCAGATTTTGAATGCATATTACAACCGATCTCGTCTGACGTATTTGATTCGAAATGTACTAGCTCGTTACGGAAACATATCCCGGCTGCATTTGCATATTATATTGTATGTTCCTATGACAATTCCCTTAATAAATACATAAGTTATCGAGGGCAAGATTGTGTACAAAAATTTCTCGAATATTTAAAAAAGGATATAGGTTTGATTAGTGAAATTTATAAGCACCCCTCGCCATTAAAACTTACGGCGGAAGAGGAGATTCAGTTTCAGAAAGCAAAGTGTTGCTTTATTTGTAATAAATTATTATTAGATGATAAAGTAAGAGATCATTGTCATTTAACTGGCCATTTTAGAGGCGCTGCTCATTCGTTTTGTAATATCCAATTTCGCCTTCCAAGGTTTGTTAGCTGTTTTTTTCATAATCTATCGGGTTACGACTGCCATTTGTTTATTCGTGAGTTAGGAGAAATGAAAGGCGGTTTAAAAGTTATTGCGAAAAATAAGGAAAATTACATATCATTCACGAAATTCTTGCAAATAGGTGAAAATGAGTTTTGGCCAGTGCGTTTCGTTGACTCTTTCAAATTTTTAGGAACTAGTTTGGAAAAATTAGCAGTAGATTTAAATGACCATGACTTTGTACACTTAGAGAGGTTTTTTCCTGTCCGTCACCAATTTGATCTTCTTAGAGTAAAAGGTGTATATCCGTACGATTACATTACTTCTTGGGATGCTTATGAGGAAAAAAAATTACCACCCCAACATAGTTTTTACAACTCATTAACCAAAGGTAATATTCTAAACTCTGCCTATGAGCATGCTAAGCGTGTATGGAACGTATTTAACCTTAAGACCTTAGGACATTATACAGACTTATATCTTCAAACAGACGTTCTGTTGTTAGCTGATATATTCGAGAACTTCAGACAGACCTCTTTGGTGAACTATAAGTTAGATCCCGCTTTTTACATGACAGCCCCAAGTTTAAGTTTTGATGCTATGTTACGCATTACGGATGTTCAGTTAGAGCTCATAAGTGACCTCGAAATAATAAGAATGATTCAAAAAGGTATCCGCGGAGGTATTTGTCTTTGTTCGACTAGATACGCACGCGCAAATAATAAGTATCTACCCTTTTATAACGCGTCTGCTCCAGATTCGTTTTTATTTTATATAGATTGTAATAACCTGTACGGTTATGCAATGTGCAGTTATTTACCATATGCCGATTTTAAGTTATTGAACAAAGATGAAATAGAAAACATTAATTTTCTAGAAATTCCAGATGACAGTCCTCACGGTTATATTTTAGAAGTAGATTTAGAGTATCCTGAAAGTCTACATAATTTACATAATGATTTTCCATTTTGTCCTCAAAAGTTTACGCCTCCTGGATCTAAGACTTCTAAACTTATCCCAAACCTTTACGACAAATATGAGTACGTTATACATTACATTTATTTAAAAACCTGCGTGAGACATGGATTAAAGCTTAAAAAGATCCATAGAGCTATTCAATTCAAACAAAGTCGATTTATTCAACAATATATCGAGTTAAATACAGAGTTGAGAAAAAACGCTAAATCGGAATTTCAGATGAATTTCTATAAACTCCTCAATAACAGCCTATTCGGGAAAACATTAGAAGCTACAGAAAATAGGACGAACGTGATGTTGGTTAATCAATGGAACGATAGTACGAATAAAACGAAGAAAAGAACTAGTGCTGAAGTGTTAATAGCGCGACCTAATTTCCATAGTGCAAGTGTGTTTACTGAAAATTTAGTTGCCATTCAAATGAACCCTGAAATAATTACCCTTGATAAACCAATCTATATAGGATTCACTGTTTTGGAAATATCAAAATCTCATATGTACAACTTTCACTATTCACATATAAAACCGTATTACGGAAAAAATGTTAGTATGTGCTATACTGATACAGATTCTTTTTTGTACTTTATTAAAACAGATGACTTATATACAGATTTGAAATTGAACTTCCTACCTCTTTTCGACACCAGTAATTACGAAGTAAACAACATATATGGCATTCAACAAATAAATAAAAAAGAACCCGGATTATTTAAGGATGAACTAGGTGGTCAACTAATTGTCGAATTTGTCGGTCTTAGGTCAAAACTTTACTGCATTCAAACCGAAGAAAAACAGTTAAAGAAAGCCAAAGGTACGAAGACACATGCGGTTAAGAGTCTCATATTTCGAGATTATAAAAACATCCTCTTCAACAAAGAATTGATGCGCAAGAAAAATACGCTATTTAAATCTATAAAGCACGAAATTTTTACTCAATCTCTTAATAAAGTTGCCTTATCCTCGAATGACGACAAACGAATTGTATTAAAAGACAATATTCGAACTATTTCTTGGGGCCATGCTTCGTATTTTTAGATATCGATATACTTTCTGTTTGATTAACTAAATGTTAGTATTTGCTACTCCTATGAAAATAGCTATGATAAATAAGTGAGGCGTTTACTACCGCGGAGCTCGTTTATATTAGAGTTATTGATAGATTGGGTTTAGCGTAATTATAATACTGAATATAAATATGTAAAATAAACATATCTGTGTATTGAAATTGTCAAGTGAAATAAATGTTAACCGTTTAATTAGTTTTTCTTTTTATAACCCTCGTTATTCTCAATGCTCAGTTCTTATTCTTAGTATTGTTATTAAACTGTTTGATGTTGTTAAAATAATTGAGCATTATGTTATGAAACAAAGTTTCGTAATACGAACTGAACATTGTATACTTCTAGTCTTATGATAGGAGGTACAACCGATATGAAATAAAAGAAATAAGGTATTTAATTAACAATTTATTTACAAAAAAGATCAGCATTCTCAGCAATCCATTTCTTAATACAAATTACATTTTTTAATGAACAGTGCTTATCAATTACATATTCAAAACTAGAAAGTTTATATTTTTGTTTGAGGAACGTATTATACAGTACTAAAAAGTTTGGGCAACCTTGTTGTGCGATGTCAATTACTTCACAATTGTCACATAATTCTTGAACCCATTTAATTTTTTCTAGGCCTTTTACATATATTTTCTTTTTTTCAAGATAAGGCTTTATTATATTTTTAAAATGTCTATAATCGATATGACCTTCGCTCCAACGAAAACCAAACGTTTTTTCGATCCAGCACACGTGTCTACGTTCTTCGAGTGACAAACGTGAGTACGGATATGGTGGTTTTATTGAAAACACTAGAGTGAAGTCATCAGTAGCCAGAGCCAACTCTTTAATAATGAATTTATTCTGCCAATCCTTGAAGCCTTGTATATCCACAATGTAGCTATTTATATTCATGATATTTTTTTAACTAAACTGCTCAATGGTTTATATTCCACAATACAATCGTTAAATATTAAACAAAAGGCAGATGTATTATCAGGAATTTCTGAATCACTCTCGATTTCTATTCTCACATCTATAGGTCCCGACTTCAAACGATCATTTTGTCTTGAAGTATCCAAAACATATAATGCACACTTTTTAAAGTCGTGTATGTTTAACAACGGTTCGGCACGACGTCCATGGTATGACTGTTGAAACCTTGTATATTGTTCATATAATATTGCATAGTTGTCGTGCTCGAATTTCACATTTAAACTTTCGTATGGAAAATAAGTAGAGTTTAAAAATACTCTGACTTCGCGTAAATTACAATGATCAAACCTTGAGAAATCCTCATTAGAATTATTTTTTCTGTTGGTCGACAAAGCTAACACAACGAACCGTGGTTTTTCTAACTGAGATGATGTTTTGATTGCCCAAGTATGTTTAGTTGTTTTGGGTAACAGTGGATACTCATATAAATCCCAATTCCTAAAAGCTAAGTTGAGCGGACGGTCCTTTTCTATCAACTTTAACATGTGTAATCGTTGGCGATCTGATACTTTAATATGTGGCACGCGCCAAACAATTTTGTCAATAACAATATCCTCTAATACCTCATTTGTGTTAAGTTGTACTGCATTTAAATTTGTATTACTTCGTAGCAAAATCAACTCATGCTTACAATTTATTATTATTTTGTTAAAGTCTTCTGCAAACCCTAAAATTTTGTTTAAAGGCAACGACACAGCAAATCGGCCGTCGTGTGTATTTTTTGTACCATTCAAGTCCCACCCCCATGCCTTTGACATCGAGGATTCGTTACTATTCATAGATAACAGAGATTTTATGGTGGTGGTGATACCTACATTTTTTACTTTGTCGATTTCAACCCCATTCAATTCGTAACGAATATCTTGGAACAGGAATAGAAATGGATTATTAGTGAATTGAATGCTATTCACTTTAAGTTTAGATTCTCTGTTTATTATCGTTACGGATCCTTCTAAATATAAGGTACTAGCACACGGTAAGA